>MCJB01048597.1:21722-36510 GCA_002018475.1 Nicotiana obtusifolia | reverse complement strand
GGGGGGGATAAAGAGAAAAAGGACTCAAAAGCAACGAGATTTATCTATATCTCTAGAGTAAAGCATACAAAAAAATTGGTAATCGAAAAGAGAAACTAAAAAGAAAACAAGAAAGTTTGGATCATTAATTTCATGAGCTAGCCTCCAACGATGAGTTTTCCAGTCGCTTGACATCAATTGGATTACAATTACCTATAAATATTCAAAAGAAAAATTGTTAATGTAGAAAAAAAAATGGAATGTGGTTAATTAAAAACATGTATAAAAGAGCGAATTAAGTATTTTAAAATATCTACCGGTGAGATAATAGTGGTTAGTAAAACTATCAATTGCTTGTTGTGGCACAATAATATTGGAACCATTACAGTCACTTCTTAATTTCTCCATATTTTGGACATGTTGTAAATGGATGTTATTGCTACAGGGCCAAGACTCCATCATAGAATTGGCTTTGTTATTCCATCCATTATTCAACCCTTGTGCTGCATTGCACATCATACCAATTGTCTCTTGGGTCGGCATTTGAAGAATTTGCTGGTATTGGCTTTTGTACAACTTGAGTTCCTCGACAACTCTTCTATACTCTCCATATGAACCGAGCACGGGATCTTTCTGCCGGCAAAACGCTTCCCAAACAAGTGAATCCGCGGCTCTTTTTCGATCTTCTTCCTTGAGAGTTTTTATTAGTTTTGTGACGTTACTGATACCAAATATCTTGTGTACTGCTTGAAATTCTCGGCTTTTCTCTGCTGGGAAATAAGGTGCTAATATGCATGTGTCCGCACACTTTTTTCGTTGATGTTTACACGATGCACATGCAGCTGTGTCTCTACTATTAATCTTCTGCATCTTAAATTTAACTCAAATTCGATCAATCAAAGAAAAAGAATAATCAATACACTTGTTTATTTGTACATTGATTTGATTATGTTGTGGCATGAGGAAAGTATACAAGTAAAAAGATTGCCTTCAACTAGTAAATAACTTGCTTACATAATATAAATCGAGGGAATGAAAAGATGGCTATGGTAAAAGAAAAGACAAGATCAGAATAAAGGATATTGGTTGATAATTGCTTTTAGGTAAATCACATGAATGTTATGCAGCACATTTATTTATTGGATGTAAAAATACTAGTCTTAATATAAACATATACACATAAGTAATTACTTTATAAACAAGATTCACAGTTAGGAGCTTTCGTTTGCATGAGATTTTATGTAACGTACCAGTACTGGATTTTCGAAGTTTCAAGACGGCTACTATTGGGTTCTCACGAGGAATTATATATAGAGGGACTGTTGAATATTCCTGATAAGGAGACGTATTTTTTAATTGAATCAATTGGAATTTGTTATTTGGACAACTTACTATTTTATTAGTATTGTTGTAGAAGGACAAAAAGTATTAGAATTTGTTATTTGGACAACTTATTATTTTATTAGTATTGTTGTAGAAGGACGAAAATTATTAGAATTTGTTATTTGGAAAACTTATTATTTTATTAGTATTGTTGTCGAAGGACAACAATTGTTAGAATCTGTTATTTGGACAACTTAATATTTCATTAGCATTGTGGTAAAAGGACAACAATTCCTCAAACGTAACATTTAAGGAGTATATGTTTTGTATGACAAAACTTCCTCGGTTACATTTTGGATAAACATAAATACTCTCTTAATCATTCAGATCTGAGACATTAAGTACCTTTATTTTTGAAGTCTGAATCTTAATTATTCAGATCTTAATCATTATGTCCGTTTTTTTTTTTTTACTTCACAACCACTTAATGGGTCTGAATAGGCATGTATAATTAAGATCAGACTTAATTTCATTAATATGCTATTATCCATATTCATTATTAACTGTCGCCATCGCCTACCATTATCAACTACCACCATGCAACCACCACCACCCCCAAAACCACCATACTTAGCCACCATCATCCTCAATCATAGCCGTCACCATTATCGACTACCACCACCCACCATCCCCACCAATCCCGGCGCCATCATTCTCAACCACAAAACATCAAGGTTTGTGTATAAACTTTATACTATTTTACTTGCTGGAATATTTTGAAATAACCTGATATTTTATTTTTCTTGTCTTTAATTTATATCGTTGTATTCGTGTTATATCAAGTATTGTAAGATATTCGCTAAATCGTTCACTCATACGGATTTGCTCGATCATTTTGCATTCTTGTTGGTACTTTGTCCTTCTTGTGGAAGTGACTTCGTCACTCATCTTGGCATGCCTCTTGATTCGAATCTTTTGCCATCTTGACTTTGGATTTGTAGTTCGACTTAAATTATGAAACTTGTCCATGTTAAGTACGAACTAGGAAGCCATTTTTAATATGGTTCTTGATTCTCCTAGCTATTGGGTTTTGACCCTACTTGATTTGGGGCTTTGGTCCACTTTGATATCTTATTATGCTTAGTGTGATGGCATGACATACATATTGGGCGAAAAAATTTGGCAAATTCTTGGATTAATAGTATACACTTTCTCGATTCTTGAATCTTTAACATTGTTATTGATATTTGGAAATACTTCAAGGTTTGATATTCGATAATTTTGATATATTTGTTCACTTATTTTAAATTATATTTAATTTGAGCTACTTATGACTGAAAAGGGGAATTGGAGAATTTAACGGCTCCAAGCCCAAAGTTTATACGCCACTAAGCTTTATGCTTAGCGATAGTTGTTTTCTATCGTAGGTAATGTACGGGATGAGATTTGAAGACGGTCTTATGAAGTAGACTTTTTTGGGAGCACTTGTGGAGATCACATTTGCATATGCACCTAGATTTTGTATAGTTTTGAGCCTTGTACATGATCTATATGTCACACTTATGTACGTTATTTTGGAGGCTTGTTGGATCTTAAGACCAAAATCTTGTAACTTGAATTTAGTAACTTGTTTTGCTGTTTTAGGGTGTGTTAATAACTCAAGTTTTGTAACATGCTGAATTTACATTGTCTTGTAAAAATGTACAAAGGAGAAGACTGGTTTTATCTTTTTACTCGCTAGTTTAAAATTTATGTACAATATGAACATGTAGTGATGTTGACAAAAAGTATAATTTTATTAGGAAGTTATTTAACGTGTTGATTATTCAAGAAAGGTTATATCACCTTATGTTTATACTTTGATATTGTATTTTATTTTTAAAAAAAATTATGAAGTGTATTTTCAAAACAAAAATATTGCACTTTGAACCTTTTCGCATGGACCTATTTCCGCTACTAATTTAAATGTCTTTTTGGATTAATATCTTCTTAATATTGTGAGTAGTAAATTACATTTGTTTCGTAAGTAGCACCCTCCCAAAGGGATTGCTATAGATTCTGGAGGAGTTCTTCATGAGTTTGATTTGGGTAAGTGTTCTTCATCCGAAGTTGAATATATTTCATGATTCTATACTTATTTTCATCATTTATTTTTGCATTGAATGGAAGAAATTGAGAAATTTGTAAAATCTTTCAAAAATAAAAAATGAGGATTTGAAAGGCTATCCGATGTCAAAATTTGATAATTTTAGTATAGTTGGACTCCTATTGAATGGGTATTCGAATTTCGTGAATTTTTGTCGAGTTCTGAGGTTTGGGCCCGGAGTTGACTTTTTAGTTATAATTGAAAATCAAAGTTTTATTATCCAAAATTATTACCTATGAGTTTTATTGATGTTAGGAAATTATTTTGACTAGATTTTGAACCATCCGGAGGTTATTTCACTCACGAAGGCTATTTTAAAGTATCGGTTTAGCTTCGCCAAGGTAAGTATCTTGTCTAACCTTGTGTGGGAGAATTACCCCATAGGATTTGAGTCGTTGTGCAATTTGTGTAATGTGAAAGTCATGTACGCAAGGTGACGAATACGTACTCAGGCTTATATGTGCATGTTCTATAGGTTTAAAATCTTAGGCATCTTTTATGTATTTAATTGGAAATTGTTGGCACGTGTTCAATGTTATATGCGTATTGAAGTGATTACTACTTGAACCTTTACGTGAAATTTTTGATTGTTGAAATGCCATTTTATGGAAGGTATTTTCATTATTAGGTTTTTCTTTAAATAATTAACTGGAAATTGAAGTTATCATGAGGCATTAATTTATTTTACTTGAAGTGTGTTTAAACGAGATGTTGTCATTATTGAGATTTTATACATATTGTGTTGAGCCGTGGGCTATCTGTTGTTAAATTATTGATGTCGTTGAACCTTTGAAAAGGTTGTTGCCTACGGGTATTTGTGATACAAGTTGATTATGTTGTGTTGTTATGATGATAGTACATGTGAATTGTTGTGTGATTTGGGTTGTTGTTATGCGGAGTATAAGGGTGGCATTTCACTGTTGATATCATACGAGGCATAAGTGTGGCATATCACTGTTGTTGAATGTACTGTGTTATATGGGTGACTATTGTGTTATTGTCAAGGCGGAGAGATAAGGGTGGCTATCAAAATTATATGGGTGGTATTAGGAGAGATAAGAGTGGCTAATGATATTGCTTGGACGGAGAGATAAGGGAGACTATTACACGGAGTGATATAAGTAACTATAGAAGAAATAAGGGTACACGGAGTGATACGGATGGCTAATAAAAAAGATAAGGGTGGCAAATGTCAGGGGAGGAGTTGCTATTTTCCAAACTAAAATAATTAAGGGATCTAAGTGTAATCTACTCTACTAACGGAAAAGAAGACAAAAACAAAATAAGAAACACAAAGTAAATGTAGACAATCACTATTTTAAAAGGTAAAACCTTTACTAGGAACGCAAACATCCTTTTCTGTTACATCAAAGGATCTTATTACAAGTTTTTCTCTTCTTGGTGATCAGGTAACTTAGTTCTAGCATCACAATTCACAAGTACTTCTCAACCTTTGACTTTGTCAGTGTTCTTCCTACATTCGTTAAGGCAAACCTCCATCAACTTCTTATCTGTCATATAAAGAATTCTTGTTAATAGTAGCACAAAGATAATTTAAATCATAATAAGCTTAGAACCCAAAATCATAATTCCAAAGTTAGAGTGAATGAGTGTGTGAGCAGTTGCGGAGACATGAGTTTATTAAGGGGGTTCAAAAAATAAAAAAAATTAAATATGCAGAGAAGTCAAGAAAATTCAACATCTTTCTTTAATCTTATATACACAATATAATTTTTCGGCAAAGGGAATTCAAATGAATCCCTTCCACCCCTAGCTCCGCCACTGTGTGTGAGAAATATAGAGATAGATAGATAGAGAAAGGCAGATAAAGTTAAAAGAGGGGGAGAGAAAAGAGAGACCTCCTTTAAGCTTGAGACAAGCATCGACAGAGCATTGATGAAATTTGGATGCAGAAAAATTGGGATGTTTACATTCTTGTTTACAGTATTCATAGCAGCCAGCAATGTCAGCAAAACATGTTGAGTAACATTCATCAACACACTTATGATATGGATCATCTTGTGCTGAAACCAAAGAAACCAGAATTGTTGTGATTACCATGAGAACTACTGCTTCTTTCAACATTTTGGACATCATTTTTCTCAATTTCTCTTCACTTAAGTGTTTTTGCTTTGTTGTGTAAAAAGAAGAAACATCACTTCGCTTTATATAGGAAGTCACACAAACTAGTATTTAATGATTGTGATTTAGAGATGAAATCAATATTAGTGATACTGAGTGTAAAAATTTATAGGTAGTTGTTGGGAGTATGTAAGACCTTAGTAAATGCAAGTGAGTGACATATGTTGTTTTACTTTTGTAACCGTTACGAGCAAAGTAAATATGGATTACATGCCAACATGAGTATGACGTTATTTTTTGTCATTATTTCTCCTAAACCACCATAACATATAGATTTTGGAATTTAGGTAGTCAATAAAAGAATCGCAAGAGAAATAAAAATTGGGCTGATAAAAAATTAAGAATTAGAAAGATCTATTAGAAAGAGCGAGAGGATTACTTTTCTTTTTTGTATTATATTCTTTTAAAATCATCTCATGCTCCATTGTTATTTGGTCAAAGATCTGTTTTTCCCTTAATAATTTGTGCTACTGTAATATTAAATGAACAATTACAAGGTATATTAATAATGTTGATGAGTGGTATCGACTGTAATTATTAGAAAGTAGAACAAAGATTAATTATTAAGAATCTGTGTAAAAGTTGTTAAAAGACAACTCAAATCCAATGACTAGTGTAAAATTTTAGGCATTCATAGTCCCATAAGCTCATGGTCGGTTTAGTTCCAAGAAACGGAATCCTCAACTTTTAATAGTTAAACTTAAGGGTGTGAATAAAATGATTAATACTAATGGTGCACGTTTAAAGGTGAAACGAAGAAAAAGCAGAGACATATTTTTTTCTAATAATAATTTTGATTTCCCATTAGCATCACGGTTCTGTTCAGGTATCTCAAATGAGAGCAAAGAAAAACAAATAGAAAAAGAAGAAATTCGGACTTGTTGCTGATCATAGATTTTTCATTAATCAATTAATAGGATACAATAGTCACAATTACTGACCTATGTTTCATTTAGATCATGTCCTTATGCTAGTTTCTCTATCGTAAACCTCACAAGTAAATAGCAGTTATTCATATCTTTTATAGAAAGAAATAAATGTAACCACAATAGACCTATTACTGATATGGCTTCTTTTGCAAATTGAGGGTTCAAGACTCTTCCTCCTCCTTAAGAGGGTAGCTAGCTTCCATTGCAATACCACACATTCCTTTCTTATCATTTGACCCCCTCTTCATTTTGATGTAACCATCTTCACCCCACGTAGTACCCCAAGAATTCTTAACTAGCCAATATTTCTCACCATCATCTACACCATAGCCAATTAATGTCACTCCATGATTTAGGCTATTTCCGCAAAAACCAGAGTAAACCCCTCCAGCATAAAGTTGAAAATCATAGCCACTTGCATCAATAGCCACTGATATAGGTTGTTTGGTAACTGCAGCTTGAAGAGATTCCTCTTTTTTAGGTACCATTTCATAGCCACTTATTGTAACTGCATGTTGTTTTGCTTTGCTAGTGTTACATTTCTGATCTTTTCCTACGTAAGGATAATTTTTTTCAGTTGTAATGCCACCGTTTTTCTTAATGAAAGCAAAAGCTTTTTCCATGAATCCTCCGTTACATCCTTGGTTATCTGAGTAAACATCACAGTCCACTAGTTCTTGTTCAGATAGTGACACTAATTTCCCTGTTTTGATCTTGTTTATGCCTTCAACTGCTGCTACTGCAGAGAATGCCCAACAGCTTCCTGCAGTCGGAAACATAGACTTAAGTTATGTATATTGACAATATAATTTTTTTACAGGATTAACAGATTAGAGCAGATTAATTATTATTTTTATTAGGTTACTAATTGATATTATTATAAAGATTTGTCCGTAATTACCTTATGATTGACTACGGATAGCTCAACAAAATTGGTGGCCTAAAGTTAAATTTTCAACAAGTGGCCTTAACTTATTCAGTTCATATGTATTTTTATTTATAGTTCATTCTTTTAGTTTTTTGAAATGCAAAATAAAATCGTGGAAATCGTATGTATTTATAGTTCGTATGTTTATCTGCAATTCATTCATATATAGCTTATTTGGGCTAATCGTTTTGGAAAGAAAAAAAAAAGAATATGCGCAGAGGAGGAAAAATAAAAAATCAATAGGGATGTATTAAGAGCCCGTTTGGATTGACTTAAAAAAGTAGTTTTCAGCGGATATAGCTTTTAAGCCAAAAAGTAATAAGTTGGGGTTGCTCGGGTTATTGCTTTTGGCTTGTTTTAAGCAATTTTTTTTTAAACTTATTTTCAGAATTTTTAAACTTTGTCAAACATTGAAAAAAATTAAAAAGACTTAAAAGCTTATTTGACCAGCTTAAAAGCCCATCCAAATACCCTCTAAGTAGTGAGATATAAAACTTAGTATAATTTGTTTTCTCATTTGAATAACCTCAGTCAAATAAAAAAAAAATGTACAATTTAAAACTATAATTGTATGTATTACATAGTTTTATTATATCGAATAGTAGCAAAAATTGGGGCCTTTGATATCTTTGGCACCTAATGCAATGATCTTGTAAGTGACCTAATTGTACGTAGAGATATTTTTCATTTCGTTAGTTTGTAGAATTTAACTTAAACATTACGAAATAATCTAATATTATCTCATGTGAGAATAGTTAAAGGTGGAGCTAGGATTTGAACCTAATAGGTTCGGGATTATAATCCTTTTAAGTTATTGGGTTCTAAATTAATAATTTATACATATTCATTGAATTTCTTAATACAAAGAACAAAAATTACTGAGTTCAGCCGAACACCGCAATCAATACCGTAGCTCCATTCATATTCTAAACTAGAACAAAGAGTTGGTAAAAAGAAAGAGAAATTAAAAGTTTGTAACATACCACAATTTTTTTGATCCTTGACTCGTGTAACAACTCCACTCTTTCTCCAGTCGACACTGACAGGCAAACTAGATCTGTCACATGTGATATTTGGTGCTGCTAATTGCTTTGAATGTTTATGTTTCTTATAACCTAAATACTTAGATTTAAACTCGAGGTTTGTCATGTCTGCAAAAACATTGTCAGTGAGGTTGTAAGAAAGGTTGAGGGAATTGAAGAAGTCGATAAATTGAACATTGGATTGATATATCCCAAATCGCATATTCCATTCATCTTTACTTCCATATTTTCGACTGTGTCGTTGTAGCCAATCTTGGTACCTCTTCAGCATAGGATTTGAGCCATGATTCTTCTGCTTGTGCAGTTCAACACTTGCATTGGTGAGCCAACATAAGGTGGAAAAAAGCACAAAGTTCAAGTAAGCATTTCTCATTGCTAATTAAAGTTGAATTTTTCTCTGAGATGTCCGTTCAATCATCAATTTTTTTTTGCATTAAAACATTATTCAAGTATTTGTTTTTGTTCATGTATTTCGCATGGTATGGGTGTTCCATCTTTTACGTTTACGTTTTGTGTTTATGGTGGCTTTGACGAGTGGACGAAATACTCCTAGTTAGGTTGAACAAACGTAAAAGGGACTATCACAGGAATGCGATTGTCGTTTTGAATGTTGTGGGTCTAATTGTTTTTGAGGAGTATACATTCTATTTAACCTCTACTCACTGATTGTGTAAAAATAGTTTAAATTTTTACGCAATGAGATCATTTTTACAAAATAATTACAAATAACTCTTTGTAATAAGCATTGATTGATAATATAAAAAGATGGTAAGTACATCACGATAACTAATTAAATTGTACTGCTAGCGTAAAGAATTTTACAGGATTTATGCATGTAACCGGGTTCTTATATTTTTATCGCTAGAATTCTTTAAGATTGTTGAGGTACCTCATTACTATTAAGTGTTGTATTTTGCTTGCACCAACTAGAATTTGTTGGCTGAATGTTGTCATTTGCCATAATAGTTGGGTTTATTGAAGCTATACTATAAAATGCCAAGAGTCAAGAGCAACAAACTTGCATGGCTCTTAGCTTTACAACCACCATTATAAAAAAAAAATTTCCGCGTGCTTTAGCTAATTAAAAAGAAACAGACTTACACGTGAGGGAGTGTATTGAAAATAATTAATCTCTAACAACTTAATTAAACTTTTAGATAATTGATCATACACATTCAACATAAACAAACATATTATATATACCAGCTTTTTGTAACATAGGTTTAGAAACATATTTCCAATGTTTGGTTATCTAAAAGCTGAAAAAGAAAAATTGTCCAAGGGACATTAATTTCTAAGATTTTATTGTTCAATGGCCCCTAATTCTATTTTTTATCCCGATTCTTTTTGGTTCTTTCGGTTGAATAATTTTACGTACAATAGCATATATTTCAATCTGGTTCGATCATTGATAATCAATCTTGGTTTGTGTATAATCACAGAACTGCTATCAAGCTGCTGCATCACTCCTTTCCACTATTTATAGTACCCTCTCCGTCCCAAAATAAGTGTTGCTTTTTTCTTCAAGAGTTAATTTAATTAATCTTTGAAATTAAATTGAATTATATCAATTCAATATTTTAAAAGTAAAATTTATATTTAAAAACTATACGAGAAGTACTATATATAATTTGTGTAACTATATATAATTTGTGATTCTTCTCATATTAATATAATGAAATAATATATGTTAAAATATTGCTCAAAATTTACATATATGAATCTCGAAAAACAAAAAGTAACAGATAATTTAGGACGGAATGAGTCATTTAAATCATAATCTCCTACCTATATCCATGTCTTGCTTAGATAATCCTGTTTTATAGGTTTGGTTTTTGTTTTTACTTTGTTGACTTTTTTCCTTAACCTTCTCTACGTTATATTCGTTCGTACCTTTTTAGGAATATCATAATGCGACATTCGGTTACTTTTTACCACATTCAAAAGCAAAAACCCATTATATGCACAAATAAAGAAAGAAAAAGCAACTTAAAATTTACAAAATAGTAAATTTACTTTACATGAAATTTATCTACTTTCTACTAAAATCTAGTCAAACTTGTTATAAGCATTTACAGAAACAACATCAAATTGAATGAGCTAGCTAGCTAGACCAACTCCATGATATCTCTTCTCCATTGAAATAGTTGATTCCATTTGTGTAGCCAGTCCAAATTAATTATCTTTTGAATATTTACTTTATATTAGTACTAGAGTTAGTGCGTATTGCCAAATGAAAAACAATATACCAAATGAAAAACAATATACCAATCTATTTTATGTTTAAGGATCTATGAAGTAGTGTTGTTAGATTGGATCTCCCTTGTGCTAAGTTACATTAAACTTCATTTATATTTTTTGCATTTCCTATTGAAAATTACTACTCCTATTTATTAAGCCAGTTTTAGTGCATTAAGGGATACAAGTCAAATTATAATGAGGATTTTGATTTCGTGGTTGGATCACGAATAGAGATTTTTAGGAAAAAGATAAAGAAAGTGAGGAAGATAGAAAGATGAAGAGGAGATGTTGTCAAATAACAGACTAGGCACATGAAACATGTTATAAATATTTTTGATATGATATGCAAAACTGCAGTCTATCGAAGTTACACGACAATGTTCTTGCCCTTGATTAATGAAACAATCTAATGTTTTGGAAGGTTAGCATACACACTTGACGTAGCTAATTACATAATTCACGACTAGTCATATACTAGTTGAACATTATAGATGAATCCAAAATTTAAAGTTTGTGATTTCCTACACAGACCTCAAGTCAATTTATATTTATATATATATATTACATTAAAAGCACAAAGGCCGTTAGCGAAATATCGTTTGCCTTTTTTATCTTTTAAGAATATATTTCACGCTAGACACAATACTCATTTGATTATTTTTTCTAATATAAAGAATAATCATTTAATCATTTTCCTCATATTTAGGAATTCAAAATCTAACTAAATTTTTTGTATTGAATTCTCCATTGTTTAAACTAGGTAAGACAATATATTTGTAAAATAAAAGTAACACCCAAAAAAATTGAAGTAGGAAAGTTCGTCCGCTTGAACTCTTTTTAGACTTAGGAATCATAATTCTTTGTATAGAATTATAACCAACTTCTTATTAATAATTTTAGAAAAATAAAATTTAATTAAAAGAGAATAAAAAACTACAAATGAAGTCTCGTGCACATGGAACTCCCTTTCAGGTTTAGGAATTCTAATATTATAAAATAGTACACTTTTAGCGTGAATATTTCAAAGGTTATTCATAATTCACCTTACAACAAGTAATTTTAAAAAATAATTATAGGCTAAAAGTTTCTCCTTTTCAATTTATGTAGTGTACATTTGAAAAAATATCCATAATCAATTATGAATAAAAATAATATCTACAAATAAGTTTACAAATGATAAGACTACATTTTGAACTATAATTCAATTATAGTGAATAAAATAATGTACGTCAATTTCTTTTGTAAACTTATACATGTTAGAATACAAACCCAATTAGATAAATGAAATAAAGATGAAATATTAAAATATATACCTCAAAATTATCAGTAAATAATTGTACGTATTTCTTTAAGGTAATTATAAGTTTATTGACTTTTAGCACAAGTAATGTTATTTATGGTTGTAATTTAGATATTAAAAATCAGTATGTTATGCTATTTTAGATCAATATCATTACATAAAATATACGGGTTTGGTAGGTTCGGGGTCCAACGGCCGGATCGATTACGAATCATCTCCTAGCCAGACTTTTCTTTGTCGATGCATTTATTATTTTCTTTCAAGTACCTATACTTTTTATTATTATATATTTATCGATCTTATTATATATAATTATAAAAGCAGGAAATCCAATACAAAATATTGATAATCTTTTCATCTTTAAAAATTAATTTCACATTAAATAAAATTATCATTTAATTATATTTTTAATATTTAAAACTTTAAATGTAGTTGTTGTATTCTGCTTTTATAATAGTAATTTATTCTTTTCTAATTTGTCGGAAGCAATTCATATAGAAAAACTTGCATATTTTGCTTGGGAGAAAGAAAAAATCCGTCTTACGTCAGCTACCTGACCATATTTGTGTTTTTCAGAATGAACTTGAAAAAAAAAAAGAATTAAAAAGAATGAACTTGAAAATAACTTTCCACAAAAAAATATCAAAAGAAATGTTTACATCTTCAAGGGCTACGTGTTTTTGCTCTTAATATTTATATAAATTTTGACAAAAAATCATCATCGAGATAGGTACACGCGCGACGCGCATATACTAAGACTAGTATATATAATACTATAACAATTGATTCACAGTCAAATATTTCTAGATGTTGAATAGATTTTTTAATACGTATAGAAAGCTTGAGTGGATGCTGTGAGTTCACACGAATTCACAGCATACAATTTATTGCTGTGATTTTCTTTATTTTTTTTTATATATAATACGTTTTTCTTTTTTTCGGGGATGAGATTTAGTTACAGTTTTATATTATTACTAGTTATAGAGTACGTGCTTCGTACGTGTAGTCTAGCCATTATTATAAAATTTAAATGTTATAAATGCATAAATTAAAATTACTTATTTACCTTATAAATAAAAATCAAAGCTTATAGAGAGTGTAATTTTTAATTCTGGGTGATTGTTATTATAATTAATATTATAAAAGGCCTTTTGTTTCTCCTTTATTGAACTTCCTTTGAGAAGGAAGGGAAGCTACCCTGCCAAAATTCAAAGGATATTTTTTTTTTCATAAAAGAAATATATATAAAATCCAATTCGCTTATACTCATAATGAAGACTCCTAAACCTAATAGAGTTCTAGGTGCACGATATTTAAGTTTCTTACTTTGATTTCTCCAATTTAGGTGTCAGCTTGAGATTTTTCTTTTTTTGCTGTTAATAACTTTTTTAAATAAGAAAAAATTTTAATAATTAAAATTTTACTTGATATCAAATTCCTAAATATTAGGAAAATAAAATTAAATTATAATTTTGTCTAGTGTGAAATCTTTTATTGAAGGGTAATAAATGATGATAATATTTCATTAAGGGGCTTCGTGCTTTTAATATAGTATTAGTCTTAGAATATGTATTTTGCGCGTGTACCCATATTAATAAGTAAATAAGTTTAAATATCACTTAGATATTATCATATAATTTGTTAGAGTTATAAATTAAAAATTAAAAAAAAAATTTATAAGTTCCTAAATATGATGAATGTCGGCCCTATTTCTCAATAAAGGAAATAATCATGTCCCGCTAACGTCCACAAATCCTTATTGTGATTTTGAGGACTTTTTTAGGAATATTTTATGAAAATTGTTGATATTTTACTGACTTAATACTGAAAATAAATAACACAAAAATATTGTTATTGTTGTTCTTCGAAGATTCGACAAATAAAACAAATTAAAAAATTTAATTTTTTGATCTTTTAGAGATTCGGGAATGAGAAGTTTAGCTTATAGCTCTTAAAAATTTGATACGCGATAGTCTAAAATCTAAAAATGAGTAATGTTTAGTTAATATTTACAATAAATACTTATGAACTAAATATAGAGACCTATTATTTGCTGGAGCAAATGCTAAAAAAGGAAAAATTAATTTATGACAACTCAAATAGAAATATAGAATACATCTTTTCATTTGTTATTTCATCTTTATTGCTTCATGTTTGCATTTTACCAATAAGACTCTTAATACTATATTATAACTGAGTTTGCTTTATTTTTTGATTGATTTTAGTACCAATGTTCTTTCTATAAAAATACTTTATGTACCCTATTAAGAGTTTGTCAAATTGAAAACTTATTTTTCATGAATTTAGAAAAGAATTGAGTAGGATTCTTTTGCTAATTAGTTATATAATTTAGAGACTTAATTATTTATTATCAATATTAACAAAAAAAATGTATCTTTTATTGATTCAAATTCTTAAAAGTCATCTCATGATATAAATATCTAACTATAATTATAATATTATCCACTATTAATTATATGTTCAAAAGGTTAAAAAAAAACTAATATGATCATTTTTCACTTTTGAATCTGTGTTTGCAGAATAATCAGTGTTATTGACTCTTGCCAACTACTTTTCTGATCTCTCTTTCTCCCTATCTCTTTATATCTTTTATATTTTTAAATCTATAGTTGGTTGTTCTAATTGGTAATGTAGTTTTCAAAAATTATGTAAAAAAAATATTATTTTGGGTGAAAAGTAGCCCAAATTTGATATGCAAATGTATTATGGTTCATATATATAATATATATATATATA
>MCJB01048597.1:0-21590 GCA_002018475.1 Nicotiana obtusifolia | reverse complement strand
TATATATAATATATATATATATATATATATATATATATATATATATATATATATATATATATATATATATATATATATATATATAGAGAGAGAGAGAGAGAGAGAGAGAGAGAGAGAGAGAGAGAGTTCAAAGTTAATATGTAAAGAATTATAATTATATTACAATTTTTTTAGATAAATAAATAATTCATATTAGATCATTAATATATTTAATGATTTTAAAATCCTATGTTAAGATCTTTTACATGGTTCAAATAAGGAACAATTTAATAGATAAAAGTTTATGTAATTTTGAAAAGGGGATAACTTTCTTAAGTATATTAACCATCATTTTATAAAAATAACAAATTACAGTTTATTATAATTTTTTCTAAATAAATAAATAACTATATTATATATTTAAAATAATAATTGATTTTTACTTCCTATTTAAATTTTCTTACATGGTTCAAAGTAATGATTAGATAAACAAACTTTAGTTGATTTGGAAAAAAGGATAACTTTTTAAAGTTTTTGCCATTACTCTACGTTTAAAATTTGCACCTTTTACACACCATACAAGTTTGCTTGGTATTATATTTTGTCGTCCTACATATTTTTACAACTTCCACAAATACTAAACATGGAAAGATAATATTACTCATTTAAAATTATATATTAGGATTTCTTACCTAGTCCAAATACGAAAAAGTTTAATAACTAATATTTTATTTGAATTAGAAGTTTTAAATATTAGGAAAATAATAAAAATTACAATTTTGTTCAATGTAAAATTTATTTTTAAGGAATAAAAAAAGCGAACGCCATTTCGCTAAGAGGATTCGTACTTTTAATATAGTATATAAATATAAATATAGATAAATATAAATATAAATATAAATAGATAGAAAACTAAAAGAATGTGTTCATGAAAAATAAAAGATCACGATACTAACTGTTTTACACTCTTGAATAGGGATATTATAAATGTCCGAACTATTGTCTTATTCTTTTTTTTTTTTTTTCTTATCAACCTACTAAAACTTTGACCTCTTTAATAGGGTTATTAAATGATGAATTTTCTACATACTGATGTTAAAATCTTACTGATGGACTTTAAAATCTTTCTACTTAATGATTTTTTTATTTCTTGAGGTGAAAATGTGCGTAGTTAATATCCTACTAACTGATGTTCTTATTTTCTTTTTCTTTTTGAACTACAAACATTTTGACCTCTTTAAAAGGCTATTAATTAATGAGTTTCTTACTTACGATCTTATTTTTTTCCTTTTTAACCTACGAAATGTTGTGCCTCTTTGTAGAGTATTAGGGATACTAATAAAAGGAGTTTCCTACTTCTTGTCTTCTTCTTAATTACTTATTCCTTTTTTAAGATAATTTTGTTTTTTCAAAAAGTATTTTATTTGTATTTATCATTTTACCCAATAAAGTACATTTGCGGAGGGTAAAAAAAGTAAAAATACCTTCGTACTTTTAATATAATATAGATAGTAATAAAACAAATGGGGCAGATAATAAAACATTTGCCGCTTAATTCCATCAATGTGATTCAGTAGTATATATTGGGACAGAAAATCTTTGAGTTCAGATGAGGTGAGGCATAAAGATCAGATCCAATTGGATATTCTGCTTATTTTACAAAAGAATAAAGATTGGTATCTTGAGTCAGTCCTAAACCTAATAGCTGGACCCCTAATCACGTTTCACTATTCCTAAGTACAACTTTTTTTTTTAACTTTTATTCTTTTCATATTAATTAACATAAGAGTAGAACAATTTTCAAGTGAGAGAAATCCTAGGAGCTTATTGTTATATGAACTCTTAATATACAACTAATAAGAGATGTATAAATTCTCGAGAAAAAAAAAGTAATGTTCGTCCCCGGACCATCCAAATCAAACGAGTGAATTGAAACTGAATTTATATTAGATTGCACCCGAATCGTCTTATCTATTTTGCTGTGAAGATTAGTTTTAATCCCAACAAAAAAAGTTTGAGGAATACACCAGCAATGTGAAATATATGAAATGAGTGCATAAAAATGTTTGCTAAGCCTAAAATACAAAATGCCTAGAGGCATACCACTAGAAAAACCTTGCTTAACCAATTGGGTGCTATGATCTGAAACATAATTAACATATTTAAGTATTGAATTTTGTCTCATAAATTTTTTCATCAGAAAGAAATATGCTGATTAGGAAGCAGAGGCTTTAATGCCTTAGAAGTTGCTTAAAATGGAAGTGGCGGCGACCAATATGGTTACATAAAAAATATTGGTTAAGTACAAAACTAAAACTTTCTTGTTAATCATAATGATTGGTACCAGCCTTTAATTATTAAATGACAAAAAGTCCAAACTGGAGATCTATGGAGAGGAAGGTACAGAGAAACCAAGGGATAGTGGGAAAAAAGGGACACATGGCCTACATGTGATCTTAGTTTGGAGACAAAGTAAAAGAAAGCATAGGGCGTGCACAAACCATTCACGTGCCTTCCCCTTTCTCCCCAGCTCATCTTCCACATTCTAACTTACCTCTCCTCCTTCTATTTCATTTATCTTATTTGTTCCCCTTTTTCTTTTCATCTTGTTACTTATTTTAACCATTTGAATCAATCCAGTGATATAAAAATGCAGTTATCCATCTCTCCAGACTTTGATGGACAGAATTGCTTGATGCCTATAATAATAGGAGGTAATTAATACCTTGTAAAATAATTGAGATATAGGTATATACAAACTAACTCAAATGCCAAATAAAAATATATAAAGACGATTTTAATATTTTAAATCAATAGATCTTAAGCGTTATTGCACTTATTATTCCTTGTGACAATAAATATGAATGTAGTAAAAAAAGAATTAAACTATACTGTATAAAACTAGTTAGGGTTGCACATACACCGTTAGCTATCAATATAGTAGTGATTGATTAGTTCGAACATAATATGGTAGCGATTTTTAAGAACTGAATTCCATTCAAGACCAAGAATTACCGTGAGATTATGTAACAAATCAGCATGACACATCGCAGGGTCCTAGGCGCAGCACCAGGGAGAAACATCCACCCAAATATATGGACCATTATGTGGTCCCAGATCCCAAGAGAATAAACCTCTGCCAAGCCGTTATAGAAAAGGACAAAGGACAGCCTTGCACCGAATAGCATAAATAGGAGAAGAATCAACCAGAAATGCTATGGATGAACTTGCTTATAATTCTTTAGCTTAGAAATTAGATTTGGAACCTTCATTTTCTCAGTTTTTTCTTTCTTTTTGCTCTAGTTGCTCCCATAAGTTGAGGAACAGATCCCTCTTTGTGGTCTGGAAATCAGTTTATCATCAATATACTTTGCTAGTTACATTTGGTGCTTTCATTGACCCTTCCTCTACAAATGGGTGATGTAACTCACAATACCCATTTGAAATCACTGGATGAAGCTGTTAAGCAACTCCAAGTTGACTCTGCTTCACATACCAATGCTTTGGAGTCCATTAACACTGTCCTTCAGGACATTGTTTCTCAGTTGGCATCTATCCGTCCCTCGCCGTCGGCACCTCCGCCGCCCACCACCAGCCCTCTTTCTTCTACCCAAAGTTCTTCTTCTACACCTTCACCATATACTTTTACCCAGCTACCAAATTCTGCTCCTACTTTAGCCAAACAACTACAACAATAGATTTATCCAATGACTCAACAACCATGTATGCCCTTTCGGCGTGATAAACCAGCACCAATCGATTTGCCCAAGTTCGACAGTCTCCATGTTATGAGTTGGACTTTGCAAGCTACTCACTATTTTGACAGGTATCATGTTGCCAATGAGGACCGCTTGAACCTTTGTTCTTTCATTCTTGAAGGCAAAGCAAGGGACTGGCACCAGTGGATGTATCACAATCGCCAGTTGTGCGGGTGGGCTCACTTTCTCAAAGCTGTTGTGTATCGCTTTGGGATCAAGTCATTGAACTCTCCAGAGAGCTTGTTGGCTAAATTGCAGATGACTTCCTCTGTCCGTGAGTATCTTTCTTAGTTTGAAAAACTTGCAAATCGAACAAGGGTTTTGCCACCACTGATGCTCAAACATTGTTTTACATCTGGGCTTCACCTAGATATTAAAGCAGATGTGTTGTCTTTTAGACCGGTGGATCTTAACGAGGCCATTGGGCTGGCATTTTTGCAAGAAGAGAAACACTTGGTCCAATCCAAATTGTCGCCCCATCCCACTACGTTTAGTAGTCCCACTTCCCTCTCTTTCGCCCATCACACTACAACTCACCCTAAACCAAACCAGCCCCTTTCCCCGTTATCACCTTCTCCTGCTGCTTCTTTGCCGGCTATTGGTCGTGTACCTTTCAAGAAACTTACACAAGCGGAACTACAACGCAAATGCGACCTCAATCTTTGTTTTAACTGTGATAAAAATGGCAGAAGGGTCATCGTTGTTCATCCCAACCTCAACTCTTTCTTCTCCTTCTAGAAGAAGATACCACCGATGAGACTCCTTTGGACACCTCACCCCTACTTTCTGATGTATCTCCACCAGATAATCTCTCGGACAACCCTTCCCTCCTTACCATTAGTCTTCACACTCTTGTCGGAGGTCCACATCCGACTGCTCTTTGATTTACGAGTACTGTCAAGAGAAATTCAGTTCAGGTTCTCATTGATAGGGGGGAGCACCCAAAATTTTATCCATCCTAGGCCAACCAGAAAACTTAATCTACCCATTAAACCCGCTTCGGCGTTTTCAGTGATGGTGGGAAACGGCCAAACATTACGTTATCTGGGAGTGAACCCTGTGGTTTGTATTACCATTCAAGGATACTCTTTTTTCACCACTTTCTTTGTTATTGATTTACAAGGTTCAGATTTGGTCTTGGGGGTGCATTGGTTGGCCACTTTGGGGCCAAGCCTCTCTGATTATGTCAAACTTACTCTTTTAACTGTGGGTGACCTTGTTTCTTCCCCAGCTCAGATAAATGTTTCCACCCTTCGTCGTTTTTCCCATACTGATTCCATTTCTTATGTTTTGCATCTGGACCTTCACTCCACCAATACCACCGATCCATCAGAGTATCCCCCTGACTTGTCTTCACTCCTTGAGTCTTACCTTGATGTTTTTCAACCACCTACATCACTTCCCCCATCCAGAGCCCAAGACCATCACATACCACTTTTACCAGGAGCTAGCCCAATTAATGTACGCCCATATTGCTATCCCTATTTTCAGAAGGCAAAATTGAGCGCCAAGTATCCAAAATGCTCAGAACGGGCGTAATTCACCCCAGTTCTAGTCTTTATTCATCCGCTATTCTACTGGTTCGAAAGAAAGATGGCACATGTCTATTTTGTGTAGATTATCGGGCTTTAAATTCCATCATAGTGAAGGATAGATTCCCCATCCCAACTGTGGATGAATTGTTTGATGAGTTGCATAACGCTCGATTATTTTCCAAATTGGATTTATTGGCCGGTTATCATCAAATCCGACTTCACCCACCAGATACTGAAAAGACGGTGTTCCGCACTCATGACAGGCACTATGAGTTTACCGTCATGCCGTTTGAGCTCTTAAATGCACCTTCTACCTTCCAAGCAACTATGAACTCTATTTTTAAATCATTCCTTTGATAGTTTATTTTAGTTTTTCGATGATATACTTGTTTATAGTCAATCATAGGACGCTCAATTGGCACATCTTGGTTCTGTGTTTGATATTTTGCGCCAAAATTCATTGGTTGTCAAGCGTTCGAAGTGTCACTTTGGCCAGACATCCATTGCTTACTGGGGGCATATTCTTTCTATTGAGGGTCTTCAGGTTGATCCAGAAAAGATAGCTGCAATACTTTCATGGCCTATACCTTCATCAGTTAGGGATGTGCGAAGATTTTTAGGTTTACTGGATATACCGCCGATTTGTCAATAGTTATGCACAATTAGCCTCCCTTCTTATAGATCTTTTAAAGAAGGATTCATTTATATGGTCAGATGAGGCATTGGTTGCTTTCACCAAACTCAAACAAGCTTTGAGTTCAGTTCCAATCCTCTCCTTGCCTAATTTTTCTAAGGTCTTTACCGTGAAAACAGATACTTCTGGATCAAGTATTGGTGTAGTGCTTTCCTGGGAGGGTTATCCGATTGCCTTCTTCAGTCACAAGTTGTCTTCTAGGATGCAAGTTACTTCCACTTACAACAGAGAAATATTTGCCATCACCTAAGCGGAGCAAAAATGGCGATAATATTTACTAGGCCGTCGATTCATTATCATCACTGATCATCAACCTTTGAAATCACTTACTAGACAAATGATTCAACTCCATAACAACAACGTTGGCTCAAGCTTATTGGGTATGACTTTGAGATCCATTATCGCTAGGAAGATTAAATTCGGCAGCTAATACTTTATCTCGAATTCCTACTCTTCATGCTCTATCATTAGCTGTCACTGAAATGGATTTGATAGACCAATTACGAGCTTTCAACAAAACAGATAAGGAGTTGAGGACTTTATAACAACAATTGGTAAAGGATCCAACCTCCTTACCTCACTTTTCATTCCAGGAGGGCCTGCTTTTGTTTCGCAACCGCTTGATGGTACCTAAAGATGAAAAACTTCTCTCTTTATTGCTTACTAAATTCCATTCTTCTAAGATTGGGGGTCATGCTGGAGTTTCGCGCACATTTCATCGACTTTCCTCCAATTTTTTCTGGGCTAGTATGAGAGCTGATGTTCAAAAGTTTGTCATGAAATTCCAGATTTGTTAACAAATGAATGATTCTACTTTAAAACCGGTTGGTTTATTGTCTCCTTTGCCAACTCCAGATGTGATCTTTGATGACATTTCGATGATTTCATTATTAGCCTTCCACTGTCTCAGATTCGCACTGTTATATTGGTGATTGTGGATCGACTATCCAAATATGGCCACTTTATTGCATTACCAACTAATTTCACCAGTCAAAAGGTTGATGAAGTATTTGTTCATGATTTCATCTGAGTACATGCTTTCCGGCAACAATTGTTTCAGACAGAGATCCTGTCTTCCTATCTGAATTTTGGAATGAACTTCATCGGCTGCAAGGGACTTAATTGGCCATGAGTTCCGCATACCATCCTCAGTCGGATGGTCAAACAGAGGCGCTTAATAAGTGTTTGGAAATGTACCTCCGCTGCTTTGCATCCGACACTCCTTCTACTTGGTTTTCTCTGTTGCCATTGGCAAAATTTTGGTATAATACTTCATACCACCACAATTCTAAGCTTACTCCATTTGAGGTGGTGTATGGTCGTCCTCCACCAATTGTTTCACGGTATATCCGGGACAGTTCTACCAACCTTGTTGTAGCAGCTTCCCTTCGCCAACACGATAGTATTGGCTATTTTAAAAGCCAATTTACTCCATGCCCGGGATCATATGAAATCCAATGCCGACAAAGGTCGTAGAGAAGTGCAATTTAATGTGGGAGATTGGGTGTATGTCTGCCTTCATCCCTATTGTCAGCTCTCAGTACGCCTACAATGCCAAACCAAATTGAGTAGACGCTTCTTTAGTCCCTTCCAGATTGTTCAGCGAGTAGGTGCAGTTGCTTATAAACTGGCACTTCCTCCTTCATCCAAAATTCACCCTGTATTTCACGTTTCAGTCTTGTGAAAATGCTTAGGCAATCCATATCACCAGATCACCCCAATTGATCTTTTGGATCAATCTTCTTCCTTGGTTCTCCTCCCTGAAGATGTATTGCAATGTAGAACCATTTCTAGAGGGGGGCAGCAAATCCACCAATGCCTTATCAAATTGTCAGGCCTTCCAGTTTCAGATGCCACCTGGGAAGATACTCAAACTCTCCTTCGCAAGTTTCCTGATAAGAACCTTGAGGGCAAGGTTCGTCTCTACGAGGGCGGCATTATAACAAATCAGCATGACATGTCGCAGGGTCCTAGGCGCAGCACCAGGGAGAAACATCCACCCAAATATATGGACCATTATGTGGTCCCAGATCAAACCTCTGCCAAGCCGTTATAGAAAAGGACAAAGGACGGCCTTGCACCGAATAGCATAAATAGGAGAAGAATCAACCAGAAATGCTATGGATGAACTTGCTTATAATTCTTTAGCTTAGAAATTAGATCTGGAACCTCCTTTTTCTCAGTTTTTTCTTTCTTTTTGCTCTATAGTTGCTCCCAGAAGTTGAGGAACAAACCCCTCTTTGTGGTCTGGAAATCATTTTATCGTCAATATAATTTCGCTTGTTACAGATTAACACAATCAAGGAGCTACTTGTGAGTATGCCTGTTTTTTCGGGTTTTATTTACACGTTTTATAAGCAAAAAGTGCTCTTGGAAATGGAAGATTATAAGCATTTTAATCTTCTTAAAGAAAGGTTATCCTGAAATGTAGTACTCCATTCGATCACTTTTACTTGTCCACTATTTTAAAAATAGATTTTCACTTTTACTTGTTCACTTTCGCATATCAAGAGAAAGATAATTTATTAATTATGTTTTACCCTTAACATTAATTATTCATTGCAAATCAATCTATTAAGAGTATATGGGTATTATGGTGAATTATACACTTTATTTATTATTTCTTAAAAAGTTTGCAAAGTTTGGACAAGTAAAAATGAACGGCGGGAGTACTAGTCTGTAATACCCCAATATTTTAAGTGAGGATATATTGGACATTTAGAAAATAATTTAAGTCCAAAATAAAAAGGAAAAATAAAGGAACAAATTAAACTAATAAAACAAAAAGAAGAAAACCTAGTCAAACTAAAACAAAAAAGCCGAAGCCCATTAGAAACATATCTGCCAACTAAAAGAAAAGGGATTTTGGGGGGAGGGAATGTAGCACATATGCTGCGATTGAAGCAAAAGCAAAGGAAAGAAAGTCACGGAGCTTGGTTTGTCGTTGCCGCCGAAAGCAAGTCGCGGCGTTGCCTTCTCAGTTCCGTCGCCGGCGACTGAAAGACAACAGTTGGAATCCTTCGAATCAAGTCCTCAAGTCGCAGGTTAGAATGCTTTTGTGCTTTGTAGTCTGGAGTCACACGAGTCAAAGCTCACTCCGTCAAGTTACTGTTGGACCCAAACAATGTTTGCTACTCTTGGTGCCCATTGGTTCTTCAAAAAGCTCCAGCCTTTTCTGTGCTTCTCTGTCAATAGCCCTTCTTGGTTCGGCAAAAGTATTATTAACCATGTATATTCCTTCATGCAATCCAAATAGAGGAGATCTGTCCGACAAGATTGAATTGGAGGAAGTTGTACGAATTGCTCGAGGTGAAGCATTTAAATTTTGGCATGACTACTGTGAGTAGTAATCTTACCGCAATTTGTATTTTCGTAACTTGCATGATTTATACATGAATTTTAATATGAATATGTTACCGATTATTTTGAGTTGCATGTGGGATAAGTCTTTTACTCGATATGAAACCGAAATAGTTATTTGAGATGAGTACCGTGATTTTAAATATTTTCGTTGTCACTAGATCTGTTTTACAGTTACTTGAATTTATTGTTATCGAAAGGAAATTATATGATTTGATAAGAACTGAAATGCCCTATATTGTTTTAAAATAGTTTATACGAGTATATACAGATTACAGAGACAAGTATAAATGGGAGTAGACATTGAAGGATCCCGTAGCTAACGGCGGGTTCGTTAGACCTGGTGCACCTTGTAATTACTGATTACCGTTACAGCCCTCGCTAGAGGGAAGGTAGAACTAGCATACCGTTACCGATTTCCCTCGAGTAGGGACTATCGTTATATATGACTTCTGGTAAAGAAGTCCACAGTTATACCGATTACAGATTCCGTTCATTGAAACCTCCTAAAAATATGAATACTGATATTATACAGTGGTTACCGAGCTTATTACTGAATTGTTAATTATATTTTACTACAAGAAAAGCGTGATGAGATTGGAAATTTTTTTTTGTTTCTGAAAGGCATTTTTATGTTATTTCTCTTTAAGATACTAGCATATTTCTGACTTGTTCCCAAATAAAAACGGTTGTGGTTAAGTGTTATTACTCACTGATCTAGCTACTCATTCCCCGCTAATTTTTTTTACAGAGACAGCAGTTGACGCAGGCGAGGATCTCGTTAATTAGAGCGCACAGGTTGATATTTCTCGGTGAGCCTTGCACTTGTTCGCATGGGCAGAGATTTTTACTTATTGTTATGGTCTTTTTATTGAACTCTTAGAGTCGCTCCATAGTCATTATTTTAGTGTCATGCGTATTCTTTTGTTATTATAGTCTTATGTTGAGTATCGTTCTCATTTATCAAAGTTGGAGATAAATTAGTAGTTCTAGCGGTTAGTTGATGGTTTAGTTATGGTGGAGACTTGTATTGGTTAATTGACAAGTTGTCAATTATTTGGTATAATATTAGGATGTTTGGTTGTTGATTTGAGACAAGAAAGTTTTTAGGATGGTCCAAAAACAGGGGAAACTCTGTCCGATTTTCTGTAAAATTTTCGATGAGGCTTACTTGGGAGCACTTGCTCCTAAGCGCCAGTCACAATCCTAAATTGGGTCGTGACAAAGTTGGTATCAAAGCTCTAGGTTATTCTTGCGACTAATGGAGCACACGTCGGTAGTAGAATCTCAATTATGGTTATGTAGCCGGCCATTCCCATAATCGTGATTCTGCGAGAGCGTGATAGGATGTGTCTTGTCTTTCTTTCTTATTCCTCCGTATGTGTGGAGATTAGGGCCAAATAACTGAATCTGTCATTACTTATCCTATTCGTGTATGGCTCGGACCAATTATCTTATAATAGAATTTGGCTAGAGGTTCAAACTTCAAAGACGTCAAATTTCGCTAAAGGACATGCAACCATCTCAGAGGAAAGAAATTCTGCATAAGTAGTATACAAGACCAGTGAAAGGTTCATTGTGCCATATGAAGTGCTTCCCGGTAAGATGCGTAATAGAGTCCATTTCAAAAATTTATGCTAGTCTAGCACTACAGCGATAGAGGAGTGCTATCACAAAAAGGTACTTACCTCCATAAAGAAAAAAAAATGAGATCTTTATAGATATATGATAAACTCAAGAAGAATGAGCAATAGAATAGGGGCTCTAAAGTCCTCATGCACATAGAAGATTATAGGGAACAACAAAATATTCTTAATAAAGTTCCTAAAGTTGAAACTACTAAGTTTACTATTTCTGATAGTTCAAAGGATCTTTAAAGGTTTTAGTAAAATACTTACCACGTTATGAGCTATAGGATATTTCATGAAGAGGCCTATGGAACAGGAAACTTTTAGACTAGAGAACATAGCGAATACATGAAATGCTACTGTACTCTTAGGGATGCCAACAAGAGCAACACAACTAATTTGGGAATAATATCACTAACGTGTTTATGAATCACTTCCTTCTTGACAGTTTCTGGCGTGAACTTGCCCGCTAGATCATTTAAGAAATTGATTTAGACAACTTGTATACTTACATATAACACCAAACTTTCTCAGCTGGATACGCAAGCAACATCTTAAGTTTAGAGGCTTGTTGAAAGGTTGGTTAATTGTTTAAACAAGGTAGTAACTGCATATATGAAGACTTAAACCTATTCTGTAGTAGTTGCACTTACCAGAAATATTGAAAAGTTGGACATGATAGGCTTGCAAGAACTCACATAAGAAGATCGAGATTAGAATATCTTTTAATATGGATTTTAATATGAGTCGAAGATCTAAAAATCAAGGACATTTTGAGATATTAAGCGATCCTTTTTTGGGTTACTACTTATGTGAAAAATCTATAGTAGTTAGACATGTGTTTAAAGCTTTTAAGATTCAAATTAAGAGAAAGAAACCCTAGCTAATCAAATTGTACTTGATATGGTTGACTCTAACGTACTGATAGGTATGAATTAATTATCTTCTTACCAAGCTACCCAAGATTATTATGGAAAGATTATTAAGTTTGGTGAACTTTAAAAGCTAGTTTTGTCCAAAAAGGGGATTATAGGTTTTAGAGATGAGCAAAGTATATATTTTAAAGGCTTAGTGGTTATAAAAGAAAGGTTGTTTGGGTCTCATTGATACGGTAAGGGGCACAAGAGAAGAAACACTTAGTTTGAGAAAAAAAAAATCATAATGATAGATTCTCTAATGTATTCCTAAGGATTTACTAGGACTACCTCCAATATGAGAAATAGACTTCGGTATTTATTCAAACACCTGACACAGAAACCATATTATATGGCACCAATAGAGTTGAGAGAGCTGAATGAACAATTGCGAGACCCACTGGATAAGGATTTTATCATACCGAGAGTTTCACCATGGGATGCATCACTATTGTTAAAAAAAAAGAAGAAGAAGAGAATATGTCCCTAAGAACGTGCATCAACTACAGATAATTCGAAGTCCGCCTCTAGATTTCGGTACATATATTAGGAGTTACTTGTGAAGCCTTTTGGATTGGCTAATGCTCCAGCTACATTGATGCGTATAATGGATATGGTGTTCAAGTTGATTTTGGAAAAAAAATAAATAATAAATTCATAGTTTTTACTTATTATATTCTGGTATATTCTTGTAGCCAAGAAGAGCACGAGAATCGCTTGAAAAATATGTTAAAGACGCTGCAAGAAAAATCAACGTTTTACCAAGTTCTTCAATTGTGAACTTTAGCTAGACTCGGTGGTATTCATAGGACACATTGTATCTAAGAATGAAAAGATGGTACATTCTGAGAAGATAAAAGCACTTCCTAAATGGCCGAGACCCATTTCTCCTACAGAGATTGACTTTTTTTGGCTTGACATGCTATTATATGTATTTGTATAGGATTTCTCTAGAATAACACCATCAGCCACCAAGTTAACATAAAACAAAAATCGTTAAATGTCAGTGGATGGAGGAATGTACAACGAGATTCCAGAAGCCCAGGGCATGTTTGACAATCACACCAATGTTAGCTTATTCCAATAGGCTCTAGAGGATTCACAATGTTCTGTGATACTTCGATGGTAGTATTAGGATATTTTGTAAAGCAGAATGGTCGTGTGATAGCTTATGCTTCAAGGAAATTGAAGAAGCTCAACTCGTATTATGCCACTCGTGATTTGGAGATGGTCATAGTGGCATTTCCTTTTAGGATTTAGAGACACTATTTGTATGAAGAAACCTATGAGATTTATACCTAGAACAAGAGCCAAAAGTATATTTAAAACCAACAGAGATATTAATATTTAGCAATGCTGATGGAGGGAACTACTAAAGATATAATTGTACTATTTTGTATTGTTCGCGAAAGATAAATGTTATGTCTTATGCAAAAAAAAAAAAAAAAAAAAAAAAGAAAGTTAAAAAAAATATATGGGTAATTTGGCAAATATATCTAATGTAATGAGATTTTTGGTCAAGATTATACACAAGCTAAATAGTAAAAAAAGAAAATATTTCATAGCTTTTGTTGGCTTGTATTCAAGAAAAGTCTTTATTGGTAAAACTAATAAAGGCCACTCAATATAAAGATGAGCGATTACGCAAACATGGAGATGAGGTCCTAGCTAGTAAAAGAAAGAATATGACTATTGACAGAAATTGTATTCTTCGACTAAATAACCAGTTATGTGTACTAGATGTAGATGTGTTAAGACGAATTATCCTTGAGGAGCTCACAACTCTAGATATCCCGTACATTTAGGGTCTAGTATGGTGTACCATGATTAGAAGAAAATAGTATTTGTAGGAACAGAAAGACGGATGATTTCCTTAACCTTATTTCTAACTGATTGACTTGTTAGCGTGTCATCATTTACAACTCTTCAGGCCTACTACAACAGCTCGAGATTTCAAAGTGGGAATAGAATGGAATCAAGTGAATTTTATGACAAAACTCTTGAAACAATTAGAGGTTATAATTATGTGGTAAATTATAAATTGACTTACATAGTAGGTACACTTTTTTCTCGCCAAAACTTCTCTCACTGGGAATAAATATGCACAAAGACACATGGATAGAAATTGTCAAATTCTATAGGGTCTATTGCCTACCATTTCTGATAGAAGATGACAAATTACTGCATGATTTTGAAATTCTTCCCAAGAAACATTAGTCACACGAGTATATCTTAATACCACATTTCATCAGCAGACATACGAGCACTCTGAACGTACTATACAGTTCATGAAGGAGATGCTGAGAGCTTAGCATGTACGCTTATATATCTGTAGCTGAGTTTGCTTACAATGTCAACTTTCCGTCTAGATTTAGGTGGCACTATATGGAACCTTGTATAGTATATGATGTCGTTCTCCTATCGGATGGTTTGAAGCTGTTGAGACTAACTTATTGGGACCCGACCTAGGACAAGAAGCTATGGACAAGGTCCAGTTGATCAGACAGAGATTGCTTGCAGCTCAAAGTAGACAAAAGTTTTATGCTGATAAGAGAAGAAGAGATTTAGTGTTCATAATTGGGGACAAAGTGTTCCTACGAGTCTCCCCTATGAAAGGTGTGATGCGGTTTGGGTAAAGAGGCAAGTTGAGCCCCAGGTTTATAGGAGCGTATGAGATACTAGACCGAGTAGGAGCGGTGGCTTATCGTTTGGCACTTCCTCCTGAGTTATCTTTTATTCACCCAGTGTTTCATGTCTCAATGCTAAGAAATTGTATATTAGACTCATCTCAGGTGCTGGAAGCACCAACTATACCGCTTGATGAGAAGTTGTCTTACGAGGAATAGCCGATGGCATTTGTTGATAGACAGATAAGAAAACTACGGTCAAAATAAATTGTGTTCGTGAAAGTCTTATAGAGAAATCATACTGTTGAAGAAGCAACATGGAAAATAGAAATGCTATGTGAGTCAAGTCCTCATTTATTTCAGTACAGGTACGTACTTGAGTTAAATTCAAGGGCCGAATTTCAAAAGGAGTACTAGTCTGTAATACCCCAATATTTTAAGTGAGGATATATTGGACATTTAGAAAATAATTTAAGTCCAAAACAAAAAGAAAAAATAAAGGAACAAATTAAACTAACAAAACAAAATAAAATAAAAAGAAGAAAACCTAGTCAAACTAAAACAAAAAGGCCGAAGCCCATTAGAAACAAATCTGCCAACTAAAAGAAAAGGGATTTTGGGGGAAGGGAACGCAGCACATATGCTGCGATTGAAGCAAAATCTAAGGAAAGCAAGTCGCGGAGCTTGGTTTGCCGTTGCCGATGAAAGCAAGCGCGGCGTTGCCTTCTCAGTTCCGTCGCTGGCGACTGAAAGAAAACAATTGGAATCCTTCGAATCAAGTCCTCAAATCGCAGGTTAGAGTGCTTTTGTGCTTTGTAATCTGGAGTCACACGAGTCAAAGCTCACTCCGTCAAGTTACCGTTGGACCCAAACAATGTTTGCTACTCTTGGTGCCCATCGGTTCTTCAAAAAGCTCCAGCCTTTTCTGTGCTTTTCTGTCAATAGCCCTTCTTGGTTCCGCAGAAGTATTATTAACCATGTATATTCCTTCACGCAATCCAAACAGAGGAGATCTGTCCGACAAGATTGAATTGGAGGAAGTTGTACGAATTGCTCGAGGTGAAGCATTTGGAATTTCGGCACGAGTACTGTGAGTAGTAATCTTACCGCAATTTGTGTTTTCGTAACTTGCATGATTTACACATGATTTTTAATATGAATATGTTATCGATTATTTTGAGTTGCATGTGGGATAACTCTTTTACTCGATATGAAACCGAAATAGTTATTTGAGATGAGTACCGTAATTTTAAATATTTTCGTTGTCACTAGATCTGTTTTACCGTTACTTGAATTTACTGTTATCGAAAGAAAATTATATGATTTGATAAGAACTGAAATGCCCTATATTGTTTTAAAATAGTTTCTACGAGTATATACGGATTACAGAAACAAGTATAAATGGGAGTAGACATTGAAGGATCTCGTAGCTAACGGCGGGTTCGTTAGATCTGGTGCACTTTGTAATTACTGATTACTGTTACAGCCCTTGCTAGTGGGAAGGTAGAACTAGCATACCGTTACCCGTTTTCCTCGAGTAGGGACTACCGTTATATATGACTTCTAGTAAAGAAGTCCACAGTTATACCGATTACATGATCCGTTCATTGGAACTTCCCAAAAATGTGAATACTGATATTATACAGTGGTTACCGAGCTTATTACTGAATTGTTAATTATATTTTACTACAAGAAAAGCGTGATGAGACTGGAATTTTCTTTTTTGTTTCTGAAAAGGCATTTTTATGTTATTTCTCTTTGAGATACTAGCATATTTCTGACTTGTTCCCAAATAAAAACGGTTGTGGTTAAGTATTATTACTCACTGATCTAGCCACTCATTTCCCGCTAATTTTTTTTACAGAGACAGCAGTTGACGCAGGCGAGGATCTCGTTAATTAGAGCGCACATGTTGATATTTCTCGGTGAGCCTTGCACTTGTTCGCGTGGGCAGAGATTTTACTTATTGTTATGGTCTTTTTATTGAACTCTTAGAGTCGCTCCATAGTCATTATTTTAGTGTCATGCGTATTCTTTCGTTATTATAGTCTTATGTTGAGTATCGTTCTCATTTATCATAGTTGGAGATAAATTAGTATTTCTAGTGGTTAGTTGATGGTTTAGTTATGGTGGAGACTTGTATTGGTTAATTGACAAGTTGTCAATTGTTTGGTATAATATTAGGATGTTTGGTTGTTGATTTGAGACAGGAAAGATTTTGGGATGGTCCAAAAACAGGGAAAACTCTGTCCGATTTTCTGTAAAATTTTCGATGAGGCTTACTTGGGAGCACTTGCTCCTAATCGCCGGTCACAATTCTAAATTGAGTCGTGACATAGTCAATGACCAAAATGACTAGAATTCGGTCATAAGCAAAATCATAACTTGCCCTAGCGATAGAGGGAACTTTTAATGTAGCTTAAACGCTGAGAAATTATTATTCGCTTATTTTCAAAATTGTAATTAAGCTTCTATCAAAACGAGATAAAAGTTAATCGGTGACTATTTTATACTAGCGGTGACTGATTATTTATGGAGGTAACAAGTTGTTTATATAAAATTTAATCGTTGTCAGTCTCATGCTTTAAGAGATACCATTATTTATTTGGTCTATTTTAAATCAACTTGAAAATCATGACACGTTCTACAGAAAGGAAAGTACAGAGGGGGATGAACAAGTACTGTACAATCTGAGGAGCATGATGAATTTCACATGTCGATGATTATTTTGGATTGGTGTAAGTAGTGAGGAAGTTTGTGCCCAATGATGCCCAAAATTCATGCAAGCCTGTGATTGACATTTACTCCTTTTCCATTCATCAGACGGTGTTCACTAGCACGTGTATGACAGTCTACTTTTACTAACAGTACAGCGGAATGTTCTTTCCTCCTCCGTTCATCTCATTTTGTCGTGTCAAATGAGCGACATGGGCTGATTAATGAATTTAAGCCGATTAAAATGACCGGGTTAAGAAATAGGCAGTTCATTGACTCGCCCGTGAAGAGAATCTTGAAGTAGCGATAAAGTTATTTTCATGTGATATATAGGTCATAGATTTTAGTTATGGAATCAAACCACTGATGTTTGTATTAGGGTAGGTTAGCTGTCTATATTCAGTAAAGGAGTCAGAATTTTTACTAAGGGGTATCAAAATATAAAGAAAGTAAACACACGAAAAAGTCAATGGGAGTCAACATCTATCTATATCTATATCTATATCTATATTTATGTATATTTATATTATTATAAAAGCATGAATATTCAACGCTAAATGTTAAACATAAAAATATTTTCAAAATATTGATCAACTTTTATACTCTTTATTAATTAAATTAAGCTTCATTCGTCTTGAATAAAATAATAAGCAGCGTTAATTGAGTTCCTAATATTAAGGTCTTTAAAGTCAAAGAATAATTCAATTTTCATGGAATTCTGATACCAATCGAGTGTCCTGCCCATAGTTGAAGTAGCAAGATACACCAATCGATGTTAGGATGTAAATTATTAGACTAAGAATAGGGTTTGACTACACAAATTTTATCCCAACAAAAAGACTTCCAACTCCAAGCCATTTCATGTCAGAATAAATTTTATTCTTTTTTCTTGTCTATTAAAAAACATTATTAGTATGTAATTTTTCTATTAGATTTTGTTGGGACTCCAAAGTAATTAAGATTGAATTAGATGAAGAGGCGTCTCCCTCAGGTTCATCATTGGATTCTTATATTGCAGCGTGAGAGCCTTTGTTTCTAATGCACAACTTGCTTATGAATTACTGTAATTCAGCTACAGCTCAAGGCGTTGTAGCTCAACGCTTTATATTTTTGAGTAACGATTATCCGTGCATATGTAGGTTAGTATTTTATGTAGGTTATACTTTTGAGATTGTTTATATAGTGTTATGGTTAAGTTTCGTATTTGTTACGTATATATATTATTCAATTTTTCTCATAAAAGGAGATACGTTGTTTGAATTCTTCATGCTTATAATATGCCTGAGTCCAGTATATAAGAATTAATTAAATAAATCTCAAATAAGAAAAGATGTAACATATAAATTCTTATTTGATTTTAATGACCTAAATTTTAGGAAAATAAATTAAATAAATATTTTATCCAGTTTGAAATTAATTTTTTAACTGAAAAAAAAATAAGCGAATAATTTTTCGTTAACGACTTTCGTGCTTTTAATATATTATAACGTTTAGGTTATAGATTATAGATAGATAATAAAGTCTCTTGTCACTTTATTTTTAAAATTTTGAAGTGATTTTTGTTACAGAATATTGTACGTCGCTTTAGATGGGACTTAGAGAGCTTCTTCGATTATTCAGAGCCAAAATAACTTTAAAAGATAGAGCAATTAATATTTTTTTTCTTTTTCTGTGAAAGTGCAAGGTTAATATTCATATGTATAATTACATAATCTAATTATGTCTTCATAAAAACAATCATTTTCACAAATTCACGTATCAAATTATTTTCAAAAGGGAGCCGCTCTTTTTCTTTTTCTATGTACATTTAGGTGCAGAAACTTGCGTTCTTTTATTAGTGTCTTTTAGGAATGGAAAACAATTTTCTTTTTTCCTCTTTTATTTGTTTTCGAATAAGACATTTTCTTAAAATATTTCTTAAAAAGATATTTTCTGGAATTGCAAACATTTGGCTCCTTCTTGAAAAGATTTTTTTTTCTTTTATTTACTCAATTTAGGAAGTGAAGACAGTTTGAGTCCTTTAAAAAAGTTCATTTTTATTTATGTTAGGAAGTTTACGAATATCTTTAACCTTTTTAATTTATTCAATTCAGGTTAGGTATTATAGGAATGTATTTTCTTAGAATAAAATTTAATTCCTTCTTGGAAAATGCTACTATATTATAATAAATTGTTTGGCGAGTTTATCTTTATATTTCGAGGATTAATTTATCTTCTTTTATATAATTTTCTCCTACTTAAAACTTTAATATTACTAAATGATTGTATTTTAAAAGTAAACATCATTTCAGTAACTCTGAATATGCTTGCGATATTTCTTGGTTGAACCTTTTATTTTATATCTGTTTCAAAACATATATACTCCTATTTAAGTGAATATATAATTTTCTGACTAACTTGATCTCTGATAGGTCATCTAGAAGATGATTCAATGAAGATGGAAATTAAGGTTACATGGTTCGAAGTATTGGAGTATTTTCATTGAATTATTTTTACATTCGTGATTCCTTCACATAATTTTTGGAGGAAAATACTTTCCTTCTCAACCGAGGACACAAAAATAAATTGCACGTATGTTTCACTTTCTTATTCATCGTTTTGGTTTGGAATTTCCTTTTCCTATCTCTTGTTACTTGTGGTAAAATGTTGGAAAAAGAAAAGTTTATTACATTGGATACAAATTAAATAATAATTATTATGGGAGCTGGGACATTCGTGCAAAGCACGTACATAGAAACTAGTATTATATTAAAAGCACGAAGGCCTTAGCGAAATGTCATTCGTCTTTTTTGCCCTTAAGAAGTAGGTTTCACATTAGATAAAATAGTCATTTAAGTTTTCTCCTAATATTTAGGAATTTTAAATTAACTCAAATTTTGAACATTAAATCCATTCCTTATTTGAAATATATTATATAATTTTTTTAAAAACAAATAAAAAATAAAGAACGATTAACATACCAAGCATTGACCGAAATATCTATAAAATTAATTTAAAATCCATTCAATCATGAACAACCAACTCATGTGCAGCTCTTTCAATAAGTTCGTAGTCCTATACATCTTTACTTAAGGTAAGAGTATTGATGTCTTTTGGATGATTTCAAAATTCATCCTAATTGTTGTGTTGAATTATTCTTTGCCATAGAGTTATAATCTAAATTTTTTTATGTAATTTGATTCTCTTAATAAAATTAAAAAATAAAAATAGAGAAAGATCAAGCAAAAAATTATAACTAAAGTCAATAATATTGTTCAACACTCCTTCGATTTTTCTTATTCTCAATTGAAGATTTATAGGTAGTCATCGAATTAAAACGAATTAATTTTATGCAATTCAATTATCTTAGTAAAATTTGCTTATATTAAAAGACAAAGACCCTTAACTAAATATTATTTGCGTTTTTACCCTTTAAAAATAGATAAACTGGGCAGCATAGTCATTTAATTATTTTTCTAATATTTAAGACTTTAATTATTTTCCTTATATTTAAGATTTTAATTATTTTTCTAATATTAGGACTTAAAAATTTGCTAAATGTTGTGTATTAATTTTTTTTTTATTGATTTATGTAATATATACCATATTTGTAAAAGAATGCACGTTTCTAGATTCATAAACTTAAAAGGCCATTGCAAATTCACGTAATCAGGATTTCTAAGGCATAAAAAATCACGTTTCAAAAAATTTTGTAGGTTTAAAAGTGTAATGACTCGTTTTACGCCCCAATTTATTTCTTTAATTATATTAATTGAAATTAAGTTGAGAAAATGTACTCGAAGAAAATTGGAAAGAAATGAGACACATGGTCTCGTTTGCGAAAGTCTAAGTCACAAAAGTCAACCCGAAATTGACTTTTGAGTTAGAAGGCTCGGATTTGAATTCCGATGACTCGACTAGCTTCGGGATAGTATATATGACTTAGACGAGTGACCGGAATAAATTTAATAGACCTCGAACAGCGTGAGAATTGAATCGAGGAAGTTCGGAATACCGGTTGAAAGGTCGAATTTTGATCCGGAAGTCGGAATGAAATTCCGAAAGTTGCTGATGGTTCCTTATGTAATTTTGGACTTGCGTGCAAATTTTCAGACCATTCGGACTTCGTTTGGTCGAGTTCGGATCGAAGGATCGAATTGAGGATCCTTAGAGTTCATCGAATTGCTTTCAATGCAAATTCATAAATCGATGTTCATCTTAGTGTTCCAAAGATTGGAACAAGTTTGAATGAGGTTATAGAACATGTGTGCATGTTCGGATAAAGTCCCGGGGGTCTCGGGTGAATTTTGAATGGTCAACGGAACTAAATTCGCCGCTCTATAAAGCATTTACCTCAGATTTTCTGGTGTAGTTGATATTAAAATTAGCAAACGACCTCCA
>MCJB01048596.1:112115-148936 GCA_002018475.1 Nicotiana obtusifolia | reverse complement strand
GGTTGCTAAAGGAGCTTGGTATTGGACAAAAAAGTATCATAATTTTTTGTGATAGTCAAAGTGCTATTCAATTAGCGAAAAACCAAGTTTATCATGCAAGGACGAAGCACATTGATGTTCGGTATCATTTCGTACGAGAAATCATCGAAGAAGGTGGAGTCACGGTTAAGAAAATTCATACTACAGAGAATCCTGCGGATATGCTGACAAAAGTAGTGACTGCGATCAAATTTCAACATTGTTTGGATTTGATCAACATTGTTGAACATTGAAGATCGAAGATGAAGACACAACCAAAATTTGTTATTGAAAGAAAATTGAAGATGTGGAATTTTGCCAAGGTGGAGATTTGTTGGTTTTGACAAAGTCCCACATCGGTGGGCTTTGGAAAAATTGTTGGGATTTTTCCCTATAAAAGGAGGCCTAATGTTTAGGATTTAAACACACCTCTCATTTGCCTTTATATCTTCTTAAGACATTTGTATCTTCTCTCTTTAGTATTATTTCACTTGTATTTTTGGAGTGGAATAAAATATTGGTTGTGTCCGAGGAAGTAGGCAAAATTGGCCGAACCTCGTAAATTCTGGTGTTCTTTTTGTTGTTGCTTTATTGTCTATTTATTATTTGGTGGCTGTCATAATTTTGGTATAGTAGTTGTGACTTATTCACACTATATACATTTGGCTTCCGCAACACGCTCTACCTAGCCTTATTGGTGAGTTTACAAGGTTATTGTTTGTATCTTTTGCTCCAGTAGGCATTGCTACCTCACTACTATTATTAGCTGCTACAGGTGGATGACTCACCTTATCATTTCGAGTAGCTTTGGGTTGCCATTCTTGTTTCTGCTTTTGTTGCCTAGGTCTAGGCTTAGGTGTTGGCTGCTCTCCTTTATTGCACTTGTGTCCCACTTGCAAGCAGGTATGATAAAACTCAGGAACCCAGTAATAAGCTACCTCCTGCATGAATTCTCTCCCATTAGAATCAGTTACCTTAATAGCTCTGAAAGTTCTTTAGTAACATCCATCTCAATTAGTACTCTAGCATAGGAAATTCGATCCAACTGCGTGGTATAAGCATCTGCATATAAGGGAATCCTTAGTCCACTGCTTATCCTGCTCAATGACTTTGCTCCCCAACAATTGAGTGGGAGATTAGGATATTTGACCCATACAGGAATGATGTGCAGTACCTCCTTGTTGAAATCAAAATCAGCTGACCCTACTGTCGTGATAATCGGCTTATTATTTAGCATATGAGGTCCAGAATACATAACTTCATCTCTGTCATTTGTAGAGTTAAACCTTACCACAAAACACCCATCATTATGGAAATAGACTTTTGGTTTTGTATTCCATGCTGAAGCAATAAAGCGTTCCATAGCTCCTATGTTTGGGACTCCTCCAACTACATAAAGGATCAGGGCTTGCTTCCATTTCTGTGTCTCGTCTTCAACTTCTTCTTGGCACAGTTCAACAATTACTTCATCGTTTTTTATAGTTGGTGCAATGAGGCTTAGATGCATTCTTTTTGCTGTCAACCTGTTACCCATAAACAAATTTGCCCACTTCTTTTGGTCCTGCTCCGCATTCTCAGTTGGTAGTTTGTTTTGGCTTTTATCAGCTCCCTCCATGTTCCCAATTACCCCCAACTTTTCATCAATTGCTACTGGAGTACTCACATGTATGTCAGTTCGCCTTGAGCTAGGGTTAACATCTTTCAACTGATTTCTAGCTTTGCACTATCAAAAATCGGTATAGGAATCATAGCAGGAGGTGTTTTCATACATTTCTTCGTGGCTGATAATGGTGGCCACTGTTCCATTGAAGTTTTCTCTGCATCTGCGATCTTAGCACTCTGAGTTCCAGTGCTTTGAGTGTTGCTAGTCCCCCTATAATCTACCAGCTGAATCGTGGCTGCATTTCTCTTCGGCCTACCCCTCCTCATTGCTGGCCAGCGTACGCTCGCAAGAGCACGCTATCATGCGCTCAGAGAGAGAAGCGAGAGGCAACACTTATTAAACTTTAAGCGTTTTATATTGCATTTTTATATGTCTACATGTTATGTCTCGACTTCATAAATGAAACAATAACACTTATTTTCTATTTTACTTTTTCAATACTTAAATCAGCAAAATATAAACACTTATGAAAAAACCTCCGAAAATATAAATGCATTTAAATATTATATATATAATATGCGCACATACATATATTTTATATACATACTACATAAAATATATTGACAAAGTAAACTATTTTCACGATCGCGGGAACCGTATGCCCGAACAGGCCTGGAAAAAAAGGTAAGGTCTCGCTTTCCTTTGCCACTCAAGTGTACGGCATCTGCCGTGCTTAGGCCCCTTCTTCCCTTACCTAATGAAAGAGTCCACCGCTTACCTTAGTAGTCTCAAATAAGGCGTGCAAGCCTGCCCCTTTAGTAGGTGATTCACTACCGAAGCGAAGAAAAGGCTGGATCAATCGAAGGGGGTACTACGAGCCCTCTGCCCCACGCATCTAACCAGCTCGCGTGGTTCACCGATTCCATCGACTAGACCAAAAGAGTGATTCAGTCGATACAGAGGTGCGCTTGAAGTGGGGTGTGTGCTGTCTCTATTGGGCTGGGCCCTTCCCCATAAGGCCCCACCGTCAGGGCATAAGCGCCCTCTTGCTACCCATATGCGAGGCGCCGTCTTAGCCTTCCCTGACCAGGATCGCTCCCACACCTGTAGCGTTCGTGATCGGCCTCCTCAACTGTGTATCGATCGAAAGGCAGGGCGGCACAGCTCCCAACCCCCTTATTCCCGACATGCTATGGTACCCCGGAGTGGGTAACATAATTTGACTTGTTATATAAAGTTTTCTACCTTTTTTTCATGTTACCGATCAATGCTTATTATAAAATGAGTTAATTACATTTATTTTAAAGTAATTTAATTGTAAGTTATTTAGAATATATAGGAAGGTTCTATGATTCTATGTTCCCTTTTTCTTATTATTGTGGCCCCACATTTTTGTCTTGAGAGATTAGAGGCATATCAAGCAAATAGGGAATGGATGACTAAATGTACTCAGAGCAGTATTGAGAAGCCTTATAGATCGGAAGGAAAATCATAATGCCGTATTGCTTTCCTCCATATGGCATCTTCTTCTTTACCTCCTAAGAAGAAAAACAACAACCGCTATACTCTTTCAACAATTTTCCTTCTCCTTTTGTTCCTCTCAAGTCTCTTCTATTTCAGCAAAAGAGCTCTTGAACCTAAACTCTCTCTCTACCGAGAAGTCCTTTCTCAATCCCCTTCACTATTTTCTCCAAGATCTGCCGATACTGAACTTCTTGATAATACACTAACTCCATTTGGTGATACCAAAGTCCTAAAGACAAATATAAAGACACCTTTTACATCAAAATCTGAGACACCCATTTTGTCAAAATCTGATTTTGATGATAGTTTGGATCAGAAAGTAACACCAATTTCATCAGAATCTAATGATACTGAAGGCTTAAAAGCTTCTAAGAAAACACCCATTTCTGATTTCAATGATAATTTAGTTGAGAAAAACTCAGCACCTGTTTTATCAGAGTATAAGGAGGTATACAATGCAACAACAAAACAAGTGGTTGATTCTGCAAGAAATGAGGAGAAGTTGGTTGACTCTGATTTTAAAGTAGGAGGACAAAGTTGTGATCTTTACAAGGGAAGATGGGTGAAAGATGAGAAGCACCCAATATATAAAGCAGGGTCTTGCCCTTATGTTGATGAGGCTTTTAATTGCCAGAGCAATGGTAGGCCTGACTCGCAGTATCTTAATTGGAGATGGAAGCCACATGGATGTGATCTTCCAAGGTAAATTGCTGCTGCGTTTTTGTAATTGTTCTCTAAATAGATAATATATGTGTGTGTGTGTGTGTAAATGATGATCTAGTCCCTGCATATCTTATGTCTTATCCTGTAGGTTTTTATCATGTGTCTATTGTCGAACTGTCAGCTTCTCTAAACAACAAGCAATGAGATAATTGTCAAGCCAAAAAAAGCATTTTAAACATTTTGAGATTCTTTTATTAGTGCTTTTATACTTCAAATGGTTTCTTTTTCCATAATTGGTAATTTTGACATGTTTGAAGATGTTGCACTAAACGTGTTTCCATGAAAATAAATGAACTTTGCTTCCAGAGTATCTTCCTTAAATGATAGCAATATTGAGATTCTGATGACTATACCATTTACAGCACCTTCCTTAAAACCAATTTGCTGTAAATTTTCATACGTTACACCTATCTTTGATTCCCCTTATGGCCTGCCCTTAATGTCCTTCACCTGTTATGCTTAAATAGAAAGCTAGATTATATATCATATATAGGATCTTTTGCGTTGCTAACGAGGAACAGTGGACATGATACTGAGAAAGAGTAACTTAAAACTCTTTATCTTTGGTGATAGGGACAGCGTTGCCAGCTCTGATGATATTTTCCTGTTTCTGCATTTCCATTTCTGATATAGTCTAGGGTCGTTACTAATTATCAATGTTATTTTGCTACTCTTGAGCAACTCATCTTACCACTCCTAGAAAGAAGAAAAAAGACCCCCCCAAAAGGCAAAAAGGATATAAAGTAGTAATACTTTTCAAAGAGGTGCTTTAAACTGAAAATCATATGTTAACTTTCATTTTACTTTTATTGAATTACTTATTGTTGTGGCCAAATGCACACGCAAGTATACGTGATCGTCAAGTAATAAAGTGATAAGATAGAGTGTCGAACCCACCAGGACTTGTTATTAACTATTAACTAGATCAGACTATCCTAATTATCTGAACCAGGATTAACCCCAAAAGTAGTGATGCTAAAATAATTAAACTAAAAAGAAGAGTAGATTTTTATGTTATCAATGTAATGAAAACAATCCGGGGTTATTGGCTATCTAACATTCCTATTGTATTATTCAATTGAATTGACTAACTAATTCATCTAGTTTATTGGTTGACAGGGTTAATATTGCTCATAAAAATCTGTCGAGTTCTTACTCGCCTATTCAAGCTAACCTAATGCCTATATGTCTATGGAATTAGAACTAACAAGAACACATTTATAATTCCGGTACATCAACCAAGCAAGGCAATTAGATATATATCTATCCTAACCGCGAATCCGTTCCCCGATGCCTAGGTTCAAGAACTTGCTCTATTCAATCCTATATGCAATCTAGCATTCCCATTTTCGAGTTCAATTCTATATTCGTAGATCGTATTCAATTGGTGATCAAACAATTAAATAATTAAGTGCAAGATTGAATAAATAAACTAATATGATAAATCAAGAAAGCAAAATCAATTTCCGAATAACAATAATCACGAAAGAACCACAACCCTAGTACGTGAAGTTTAGCTTCACATAGACATAGTAGTCAAACGACAAACCATACAAAGAAACATAAAAATTACTACGTTTGGTGGAAGAAAAGATGAAGTTCGGCCTCCACAGCAGCTCTGTGCTCCCCCCTCATCAAAAGTTCTTCTCAAAAATGTCCTCCCCTCCAAAATAGGTTTAGACTTTTTTTTATAGGGGTTGAGAGTGTGTAGAGTCAATAAAACTTATCCCGAACGAAGTGGAAAAAAATCTCATTATCCAACGTCTAGGACAGCACGTTGTGCTGGCCCTGGAGCTGAATTGAGTAGCGTTTTCACGCTCAAATCTTGGTTCCCAAGTACATTTCTCTTCTTTAATTATTTGCTTTGCATTGTATTTATTTGTCTTCTAATTGGGGGACAAACACCAAAGGGTGTCCCTTTTTGTCTCATTTATTTTTCCTTCTTTTTTGTTTCGTGTTTTATTCAATTTGGTTTTCAAGTCACGTGCCTTCCTTTCTCGCGCCTTAGCTAACCTGAACAACCTCTTATCCCCATCTTGGCCCTCGAGTTCTTTATACAAACGACTAAAAGTGGCAGTCTTGGCCGCCGTAACTGCTAGCTTATCCTCTCTTAACCAACTTTTAATGCTCCCTATTTGCCCTCTTCTCCTCCTCGTCTACACTCTCCACTAGCTTTAGATACGCTGCTTTCTTGGTATTCACTTTTCCTTGTACCTCTCTATTCCACCACCAGTCTCCCTTGTGATCACCAGAGTAACCCTTTGAGACCCACCTCTTTCGCGCTTCCCTAATGCACTGCGCAGTTATGGTCCACATAGCGCTTGCGTCTCCATTACTCCTCCAAGCCCTCATAGTCACTAGCTTGACCCCAACTCCTGCGCTTTAGCTTCCCTCAAGGCTCCCATCCTATGTTGGCTATACATCGCCTTCTTCTTACTCTTCCTCTTCCTCGCGATCTCAAGGTCGATGACCAGGAGCCTATGAAGGGTCGAGAGGTTCTCACTCGGAATGACCTTGCAATCCATGCAAAGACCTCTATCGGACTTCCTGCAGAGTACATAATCAATATGAATCTTGGCCACCAAACTTCGGAAGGTGACCAAGTGCTCCCTCTTCTTCGGGAAACTCGAGTTTGCTATCACCAAATCAAATACTCTAGCAAAGTCCAACAGGGACGTTCCTCCTCCGTCTCTATCTCTAAAATCAAAGCCACCATGCACATCATCATACCCCCCAGACGTCGCTCCAATGTGGCAGTTGAAATCTCCTCCTATGAAAAGCTTCTCGGTGTGCGGGATACCACGCACCATCTCATCTATATCCTCCCAGAAACGACTCTTGACTTCCTCATCCAAGCCTGCTTGGGTACGTACGTACTAATTATGTTCAAAGTAAAACCTCCAACAACTAGCTTAATAGTCATCAGCCTGTCATTCACCCTCCTAACCTCCACCACTAGTTCACGGAGGTCGTTATCAACCAAGATACCTACCATGTTCCTACCCTCTACCCTTCCAGAATACCAAAGTTTGAAACTGCCCACATCCTGCCCCTTTATCTCCTACCCACCTAGTCTCCTGTACACGAGCTATATTAACCTTCCTTTTCTCGAGAATCTTCGGTAGCCCTACAGATTTTCCAGTCAAAGTTCCTATGTTCCAAGACCCCACTCTTAGCCTAGTAGCTCCCTTAGCCCTCTTACCCCCCTTACCACCAGCACCCCCCTCCCCCCCACGCTGACACCCCGAGGACAAGACCTTACCCTACCATTATTCACCAAAGCCACTATAATCTATGAGTCACCACGCAAGCACTATCCCGAAAACAAGCGACCAAAGATACAATGAATTACCAAAATATAATCTACCACTAAAGGTCACAAAACAAGTGAAGAAATAAAATAAAAGAACTAACGGGAACTATAATCTACCACTAAAGGTCAGAAAACAGGTGAAGAAACAAAACAAAGGAACTAAAGGAACTGTAATCTACAACTAAAGGATAGAAAAACAGGTGAAGAAATAAAATAAAGGAACCAAAGAAACTATAATCTACGACTAAAGGATAGAAAGATAGGTGAATGCATTAGTTAAGAGTACAAGTAATTAAAAGAACTATAATCTACCGACTAGAATCCCAAAACAGTTACTATCAAGAAAGTAGACATGCAAATAAACTAATTAAGAGAACAAGTAGACAATCAAGAATTAGGCTTAATCCATCCCAAACTAATTGGTTAACAAGAAAAATAGAAATACTGGTTGAAGAATAGGAGGTACCAACTCCAGATTAAAGTAAACAAGAACGACAACACCTGGATTGTAGATGGTCTGCCAAATCGACTAGACCCCGGTTGAATGTCGCCTTGAGCCAAGATACCTGCCGGAAATCTGACCTCCGACTGCAACGACGACCACCCGAATTGAAAACTGCTCATCGAAAAACTGCCTGACCTGAATTCCACGGCCGACGCTTGTTGTCTGCGCCGGAAATCTGCTCATAGAACCTGTTCACAAACACACCACACACACACACAGAACAAGAGGGCAGGAGAAACTCGCAGAACAAGAATGCTAGTTCTGATCAGAAAATCAGACAACATATAAATCACCAGAAAAAGCTCGCCGGCAATATAGAGAAGAAGTGAACAATGGAGAAACAAGAACTTGTGTACAGGAGTTAATATTTTTTCTTGCTTGAAATACAATTATTTGAATTGGGTAAGCAAAATCTTGAATTTTCATATTTTTCCGCTGCGTCAGAGTTCCGCTGGAAATTGCAGAAAGATAAAAAAATTAAAGCCTGAGTTCAAAAGATCACTATACACGCAAGAGAAAAAAACTTTCTGCTTTTCGAAAGTGAGTCTGATATCCAAATATCAGTTCCTAATAAAAATTTGAATTACTTGTTGAAGCAGCCACCAGCCAGCAGCAGAATGTGAGACAACAAAGGTTAAATTTATGCATTTTTTGGCCGAACATCACTTATTATAACCAGAAAGAATTAACAAAGTCTCTGAGTTAGCTTTCAAGTCTCTTAGTGGGATAGAGGATTGCTTGTGTTTCCTGTTCTTTTTTTGTTAAGTCAAAACAGAAAACTGAATCTTTGAATTCCAAAGTCTTTCTTGTCTGCATACAAAAATTTCAGTTGGGATGAACACATCTTGTCTTTTTTTTTTTTTTTGTAGTGTTGGAGGAAACACTGTAAGGAAGTTTCCAATTTGCTCTTGTTGTCAATTTAGGTGGAATGAAATTTCAACACATCTTATTCTTTTACGAAAGACTATCTATTAATCCGCCTAATTTCTTGTTGTACTTATCAATAAAAGTCTCTAATATTAGAAGTCTTTCCATTTGACACTCAGACTAGGTCATAGCCTTGGAGGCATTCCTGAAGATGCAGTTTTGTTTTTGTATTGTGTTTGCAGGGCTATAATCCTGTTTGTGTAATAATCTTCTTCTCTTCGTTTTTGTAAGATTAATTATGGTTAAAAATATTAAGGGTGGAGTTTCAATTTAGTAAAAGTTGTTTTCAAATAGTGTGCTCTACATATCAACCAAAACTAATTAAAGAGTTACCTGGCTGTGTTCAATCAAGCAATCTGACTGAAACATATGTATGAAAGGCCAGCTATGAGAAAGTTCCTTTTTCCTAAGCTTATGTTGTCTTAAACTCTTAATGTTCATCTTCTTAATAAAAGTTGTCATTAAGCAAATATTTCTACGGGTTTTGACTTGCTATCAACTATTCTGCTGATTCTTGGGACGATAAAACTTATCATCTCATTGCTGAATAGGATTTCATGAAAATCTGGTTGTTTGTTGGTTCAGGAGACTTCTTATAGCATTTGTATCTTTAAACCAGTTCTATATTTGTAGGTTTAGTGCAACAAATTTTTTGAAGAGATTGAAAGGAAAGAGGCTGATGCTGGTTGGAGACTCAATGAACCGAAACCAGTTTGAATCTCTCCTTTGCCTTCTTCGTGAAGGCCTTGTTAATAAGAGTAAAATGTACGAGATCCATGGATATAAGATAACAAAAGGAAGAGGCTACTATGTTTTCAAATTTGAGGTGATTTTACATATTCATTTATTGAAATTTCATTCCACCTAAATTGACAGCGTTTGTATCGATTGGAGATCTCCTCTTTGTATGTATATGTGTGTGTATGTAGAGAGAGATACAGTTTGTGTACGGGAGTCAGTAGTTATCACTGTGGTCAATTATTTGATGGCAAGACAGCAGTGGACTAAAATATTGTGATTTTGCAGGATTATAACTGCACAGTAGAATTTGTGCGCTCTCATTTCCTTGTTAGAGAAGGAGTACGTATCAATGCTCAAGGGAACTCGAATCCAACTCTATCAATAGATCGCATCGACAAATCATCTAACCGTTGGAAGCAAGCTGACATTGTGGTCTTTAATACGGGCCATTGGTGGACACATGGAAAGACTGCCAGAGGGTGTGTGAGCTTTACATTTTCTCTCTGCTGAGATGCAACGTATATGCTATCATTGCAGTTAAAACATAAGTGTCTCTTTTCTTTACCTTCCGCCACTTCTTGTGTTCTGGCTGAGATAGTTTGGAACTATCTGAGGCTCTTCGTTATGAGCGAGTGCATCAACTGGCTTATCCTTCTAATGTGATAAGAGAGCATTATGCTTACTTCAATGTGTCGAGCTTATACACTAATATGTCTCATTAACATAATTTTTTTTTGATTTTCTTCTCTATGTAAAACTTATACTAGCTATCTAGAAAACTAATAAAGTACTGACCTGCAGCTGCCAGAAAAATACATTATCTTAGCTTTATTATTTTTGTTTGACTAAATGGAGCTGCTGAGGCATCTAAAAGAAAGGATTTGATTGTGCAGGAAAAATTACTACAAAGAAGGTGATCATGTTTACCCCAAATTTGATGCCGTTGAAGCTTACAGGAGAGCATTGAAGACATGGGCTAAGTGGATTGATGAAAATATGAGTCATGAAAAGTTGATTATATATCGTGGTTACTCATCAGCTCACTACAGGTACTTATGCTTTAAGATATTAATGCTTCCACCATATAAAAAGTTTGAAACCTAACGCTGAGGATTATCCAAAGAAGACTCGTCGCATGAAATATATTGCTGTCGCTGATCAATATTGGCCATTTTCTCCATTTTGTTGTATGAACTCAAGTGGATTGGTCTTACTGCTAGTGTAATTCTATATTAATGCAATTCTGGAAGTCGTATTTTTCAAATTTGGCTAGCATGGTTTAAGTTTATTGTTATTTAAATCTTTATATACAGAGGCGGAGATTGGGATTCAGGTGGCTCCTGTAATAAAGAGACTGAACCTGTTTCAACTGGGGCCATCCTTAGTAACTACCCTATGAAAATGAAGATTGTCGAGGAGGTAATCAACGAAATGCAGTTTCCCGTGATCCTCTTGAATGTAACGAAGTTGACAAATTTCCGCAAGGATGGGCACCCATCAGTATATGGGAAGGTTGCTAGTGGTGGTAGAAAGGTGAAGCAAGATTGTAGCCACTGGTGTCTTCCGGGGGTCCCTGATGCATGGAATGAGCTAATCTATGCCACTTTGGTCTTGCAACAACAATCTTCTGTCAACCAACAATAAGCTTAGCATTTTCATCCTCTGGTTCTTGAACAACCAGGTGATTCAAACCCCCCGCCCCAAAAAAAAGAAAAAGAAGGGAGGACATCACAGGCTCATCAGACTGTTTTCAATACAACAACTACCAAGTCAAATCCCAAGTTAGTTTGGGAACAGTGTAGAATAGACGCACAGATAAAAGAGGCTGATTATACAATATGTACACCAAATGTAGTAGTGCCCAGCCGCAATGGTGCAACATTGTAAAAAAGAGATGAACATAGTTATGGCAGAACTTGCATCTTCTCATTTTATCTAGTTTCTGTACCAAAAATAGGTAGTAATATTGTATTCTTATTTCCGGGATCCACTGTAAGTCAGGTGATGATGCAATTGGTGCAATTTTTTCATACTCATAGTTAATATCCCAATTGATAAATGAGATTAGCTTATTAGTAGGTAAGAGAGGAAAAGTGGTTTCCTGATGTTATATTTCAGAGGTTTTTTGCTATCCCCTGAGGATGTCTGTCTTTATTTTTCATGCTAGTAGTTATAGGTAAGCAAGGGAAGTCACTGTATTTCCTTTTATTTTGAACTACGAGTAAAGTGCATCCATTTTTATTCTTGTTAATAAAGAAAGAGTGGCCTATAGGTAATGATATCTGGAAACAGTCTTTCTACCTACCTAATGGAGTAAGGAATGCGTATGCATTACTCTTCTTAAATCCTACATGTATGATTGTACTGCGCAAGTTGTTATTGTTATAACCTGTGGCCCATGTCATGTTCAAGCCTCTAATCGACCAATTCTAGTGCTCCAACTAGAAGTACCAACAAGATCCATAGCAACTACAAGATTTGTGCCAACAACCTAATCCAAATCCTATTATGTTTTTTTAATTAAGTTGTAAGCCGTATTCATTTTTGACAACCCCTTATTCTATGTTATATCATATATGTAAGGGTTGAGATTTTTTTTTTTAAAAACTCCTCCCAATTAGGAGGATCTATAATGTTTTCACACTTCTCTTCCAGCGTGACTCGAATTCAGGACCTAACAGTCGTGGATGGAGGTGTTTTTACCAACTGAACAAGCCTCACTTGTCAATTATATCGTCAAAGAAGCATGGACGAACGTGCTTTGATGATTTGACCTTGTCTCTGCACCACAAGTCTACACTTGTAATTCAAATGATCAACTGCTTTCTTTTCTTAGTTAAAAACATGAGTTATCTAGCTAGTGGAGCGAGGGAGGAGCACTTTTTTTTAATGATAAATTGTTTTAAAAAAATAATATTTCAAAAAAAAAAAAAGAAGAAATAATTTTAGACATACTTGAAGTTAAAACCTCATGCAATCAAAATATCTAAAGGTGGTCCTACAACAAGTAACGACCTACTTGACCTAATCACTTAAAACAGTGGACACAACACATTAATTAAGGATAAGCTTTAGCCTTCAAATCTCAATCGCTTTCTCTTTTTATGATTGTGATCAACTGACCTGTCGGTGCATGCCCGTGATTTTCTCCCAAAACAATTCTCTAACAGTGTGAAAACTGCAGTACCCGACGCTATATCGGTTGTACATCCCCTTAGAAAGATGGTACTTCTACGCTTTGCTAGTTGCACCTAACTCCCTAAACGAATATTCTATTAACTGGTTTTACCTCAATCACTCCGCTTAACGTGCCTTCCCCGACAAAACCCTCTTTCTCTATGTCCATAAATATAAGGTTTTTTTTATATATTTAACATTCCCACGTTACTTTTGAAAATCTTGAAAAAGAAATAAAAGAAAAAACTGTTATTTTGAGCTCACTCTTCAGTGAAGCAGAGATTTTGGGTGTATGCTGATTCAGTGCATGAGTTGAAAATTAGGTGTAGAAGCCAGAGAGAGAAAAAGAGTGTGTGTGTGTGTGTGTGAGAGAGAGAGAGAGAGAGAGATGCTGGGGTTTTTGATGAGCAAAAATGTGAGGAAAATACTGAAGAGGAAGGACAGTGATGCTGGGGAAAAAGGTACACCTCTTCCTTCATTGCATTCCCATTCTTTCTTCTTTTAATTTGAAGATTTATTTACCCAAGATTGCAGTTTTATTTATTTTATTTTTCCTTATGGGCTTTAGTGTTGGGGATTTACCATTTAGCTAAAATGTGTATTCTGTTGTTGTTGTGCCTATTTTTGTGTTTTTGGTTAATAATTTGAATTTAAGGATTGCTTGGGATTTTTGTGGTTAGAATTTGTGAAATTTTTTCTGGTTATTTCTTTTCTAGTGTTGACAAAAGTTCTGGCATTCTGTTGTTGAGGGATTTTGGTTCTCTTTGAGGGGTATATTTGCACTTGAATTCTTCTTTTGCTTATCTGTAATCATTATGTTACTGGCTGTGATTCAAATTGGAGCTTAAGTTACTTTGTAATTTTAGAAAGCAGGAATTTTTGTATGGTAATTGGGTAACAATGAATCTGAAGGGAGGCACTTTATGGTGGTTTAAAGAGAGGGAGAGAGAGAGAGGAAAAGGAATACCATAGCAACATTTTATGGTGGTTTGGTAAACCTCGTTTCTTTTTGCTATTTGGTTGTTTAGGATTTCGAAATTTCAATTTAAGTAGGGCCAATAGGTAACAAAGAGTGCGTATGCTGATGCCGATTTCTAATGAATCTCTACTGGTTATTCTGATGGGCTTACTTCTGGTACTATCAATGGACTCAGAGTTTCAGATGGTGCTAGCAATTGGAGGCAAAGTTCAACAAATTTGTTGCCATGGACCATGAGCTATAGGCATGGACAAGCTCCTATTGACATGTAAATGATTCATAAAAATGCAAGAAAAAAAAAAGAAAAAGAAAAAAGGCATTTTGAGTTTAAATTAAATGTAAACTGGAAAGGCATTTGGACTTATATTTGTCAAGTGCTACTTGATTCTGTAGTTCAGTTTGAACTTCTTTTTGTGATAAGTAATCACAGTTTGAACTTTGAAGCATAGACCAACGAAGTGCCTAAGATGGTCTCGTTTAATAGAAAATGAGCATTTATTGATGTGCAAAATGAAGGACCATTGGTCTGAAATTTATGAATAGTTTCTGTCTTTACTTAAAATGTTATGAATACATAAGCTCTTTCTTCTACTAGAGATTTGATGTAGATGGTCTAGTCCATTGTTCAACAATCTGTTTCTATGTTTCTTTTTCTTTGACGCAGGAAGAGCATTGGAGGAGGTACGAGCCTCTTTGTTTAGCAAGTTACGATCATTTGGAGGTGGAAAGCGTCAACAAGCTACCTTATGGGGGCCTACTGTTGCTCTGACATTCAACTTTTTTGTTTCTGTTAGTATTATATTAATGAACAAACTGGTCAGTCTACTTAACCTTACTCTATAGCGAGGTAGAAATTACATCTTTTAGAGATTGTAACATTTGCTTTTCCCTTTTCCCCTTTCAGGTTCTTGTTACAGTTGGATTTAATTATCCAATTTTCCTCTCTTTCCTACATTATGTCTGTAGCTGGTTGATAATGGCTATTCTTAATGCTCTATCCATCCTTTCCTTGTCGACCCCATCAAAATCAACAAAATATTCATCATTGTTGTCTCTTGGTATAGTTATGTCACTTTCTACTGGGCTTGCAAATGTCAGCTTGAAGTATAATAGGTGAGACCTACAGGACCTAATCCATTGCTTTCTCCTCTAAAATCTTAAAAGGTCTTGTTTCCTGATAGTTAACAAACACAATATATTTCCAGTGTAGGATTTTACCAGATGGCGAAAATTGCAGTAACACCAGCTATTGTTTTAGCTGAATTTGTTCTCTTTCGGAAGAAAATTTCTTTCCTGAAGGTAATTGCTGCTTGCTGTTAATATACACTTTATGCTGGTAGTCTAGTGGAGAGCTAGATTTTAGTTGCTTTATGTATTGTTTTCCTTTCCATATGTTATTAATGTTGTTGGAAAAATTTCCTACCTTTTTTGTGCATGCCTAACTCTGCCAAATCTCTCCATACATCCAATTTTGCCTTTTCTATTTGATTTCTTTGAGTGAAAGAGTTTTATTCCAAGGTGGTGCTAACCTCTTCAAAGCTATATAATGATGCAAACGAAAAAGTCATTTTATCGATACTTCCCATGTTAATTTGAAAGTTGATGAATTCAGGGTTTAGTATATGGCATCCACCTCTTCCAACACCAATGGTTGTACAAGTTTCTTCTTAAAGTGACTTTATTAATCAATGCCAACTAGTAGTGAACTAAGCTGTTTCAGTCCACTGAAATGGAAAACTAACTCAGGAGATATCACTATCTTATGTAACTATGCATTACTCATTGATGTGCACAAGTAATTCCAATTATCAAATGTCTATTTCCCCATGATTTGCACATTAATCGATAACCCAAAGTTGATGACTTTATGTAAACCGGACATCGTTAAGAAGAGGGAAGAGGAGAGAAAGTTACCCAAAAGCAAGTATTAGATTAAGTGCATTAACTTATAATATGACAGATGGATAATTCAGTAGCAGTTTCATGTTAAATTGCGGCTTAAGCAACACGAGCTGAAATAAAGAAAGGATATCTTGATTGGTGTCCTGTATGTGAACTAGATGACAAAATGGTTTGTCACTTCAACATATGGCTGCTACTCATGTGCATTAAAATTTGTTCTCTTTCTCTCTGAAAGGTTTCATGCTTCTGTGATATTTCAAACAATCTTTGTTGAGAAGGACAAGGACTGCTGTAGAGATGAGGTGAAGGATGTGGCCATAGTGTCAGCTGGTATCCTTCAAGCATTATGTAATATTTGTCAACATCTCAACTTAGAAACCATCTATCAAATTTCTACTAAAAAGGGCAGTCAGGTGCACTAAGCTCCCGCTATGCGCAGGGTCCCGGGAAGGGCCAGACAACAAGGGTCTATTGTACGCAACCTTACCTTGTATTTCTGCAAGAGGTTGTTTCAACGGCTCGAACCCGTGACCTCCTGGTCACATGGCAACAACTTTACCAGTTACGCCAAGACTCACCTTCATCAAATTTCTATTACTATGTTGGTACAATCTGTGTCAAATTGGTCCATTTTTCTGTCTACGTGCTGTATGGCCCTTGAGCACTGCAGATTAATCTGAGAATATACAATTTATTACTCTCCCTTAACCGGAGAATATGGCATATTGATCTTTTTGGATGTGTTGGGATGCATGAGTAAGATTTCAATTAAACCCTTTGACTGTTACTTTAGAATAGAGGAGATATGCTGCTATGTGAGACTTGTTTTTTTAAGTTGTGTTTTCATCAAAAGAAAAAGGCAAAAGCAAACACCATAGAACCTCCTAGTCTATCACAAGCTGAGACAGAGATTTGAATGTCATCTATTTACCTGCTTGGCTTTACAACCTATAGATGTGCTTCAATAGCTAGTTATCCTGCTTTGATACTCTATTTGCTATTTAATATAGGTAAGCATTTTATGATAACTGATAACTATGCTCGGTTGTTGTCCAACTCAATGATTTCTCTTTGATGTGCATCTCCCTTGAAAAGAAAAATGATCTTTATCCTGCTGGTACGTTTCAGGTGCTTGCACTCACTGTTGTATCTGTAGGTGTTGCTGTTGCTACGGTCACAGATTTGCAGTTTCACTTCTTTGGTGCTTGTATTGCAGTAGCATGGATAGTGCCAAGTGCAGTTAATAAAATACTATGGTCCAATCTCCAGCAGCAGGAGAACTGGACTGCCCTTGCGTATGTTCCTAAACTATTGTGAATAATTTGATTCTTTTATCATTATTATTTTTAATCAGTTCATAGTATCTTGGTAATATTACATCTGTATCACCTAACGTCAAATTTGCAATTGTGGTCACAGGCTAATGTGGAAGACCACACCAATTACATTGTTCTTTCTGGTGATGTTGATGCCATCACTTGATCCTCCCGGCGTCCTTTCATTTGATTGGAACTTTTACAACTCCACAATCATTGGTGCATCGGCTGTTCTTGGCTTCTTGCTTCAGTGGTCAGGTGCTCTAGCACTTGGGTATGTGCTCTGGGGCGTTTAAAGGCTTCCACTTTCACTTGGTGTTTTTAGTTCTAACCTTCTGAACTTGTCTTTTGTTTCGTCTGGAGTTTTGTGGTTTTCGTCTCAACTGATCAACTAGTGTTTTAGATTTGGAGAAGCAAACAAAGGAAATAAGCCAAATTAATTTGTCAAATATAGATCAAACATTAGCTCAAGTTTATTATGTATTCTGCCGTAAAACACACAGATCTGGCTTAAAATTTCCTACAAGTAGTAAATGAAGTCGTGTTGACTGTAGAGCCATCTTACAAGTGGATAGAACTACTAGATAAAGATTTCATTGGTCGTACTATGTCTTTGTCCTTGCGTGGTACAATGAAAGATTATTGGAGTATGCTCTTCATATGCATTACTTAGCACTTTGCAAATTGCAAATTCCTTATTATGCTTCTAATTCTGTGCTTTTTTTCCTCTTTGTTTTCCACTAGGGCAACATCTGCAACAACCCATGTTGTTCTTGGACAGTTCAAAACCTGCGTCATTCTTCTTGGGGGTTTTCTTCTCTTTGGTTCAAATCCCGGTCCAACTAGCATATTAGGGGCAATTATGGCTCTTGTTGGAATGTCTTTCTACACTTACCTTAACTTGCAGTCACAGCAGCAGTCATCCAAAACATCCTCCAGACAATCTCCATTCTCTCTATCCAAGTCAAAGCTCGGCAAAGAAAGTGCAGACTTTCGGGATGGAAGTCGTGCTGATGAATCTGTGTAGTTAACTGTGCATCAACGGAGTAAGTTTTGTGACTTGAGAGCAATTCACTAACCACAGCACTGTTCAGTTGTAGCATTATTTGTCTGAAAATTTTTCCTGGTAACAAATGATAGCTAACATGAGCATTCTATGTAATACCTGTGTTAAGCCTTATGAAAAAGTTGTATATTGAACTCGCTTATTCTGCAGAAGCAATGTGTATCACATAGTTCTTTCTTATTCTGACAAGCAGAAACCAATGTGGATGATACTTCGTTTTGTTTGAAACGTACTCCCTTTATCTATGTTGCTCGGACTCTCCGAAAATATTGCCGGGTGCGTGTTTGATCCTCCAAAAGTAGTGCATTTTTTGAGGATCCGGCACGGGTGCGGCAACATTTTGCTGAGTCCGCGCAACCTAGTCCTTTATCTCAGGCAATGTTATGGAGTTGTAAATCACACAAGCGGTCTCATGACCTCCTCATAGAAACACTACTTTTGGTTTTACTTGCAGTTGGCCCAAAAATCAAAAAAAGAGGATTGTTGTCAAATGTTAAACTTAGTTATATAAAATGGAATGGATAGTACAGTAATATCAGTATCATATGAAGGTACTACGAATTGATCAACTTTAAGTTTATTGTATTATTCCATGAACCGACGTCTACTATGTCTGCTGGTGAAGAGGCAACTCCAGTATGGAAAAAGGAAGAGGCCTGAAGTTCAAATCATAACAATTGAACTTCAGGACACAATATCTTGAAATTTGCATTGACGAGTCAAACTTTATGACACAGTGTCCTGAAATATGCACGGCAGAGTTCGAACTTCAGGAGAATTAGATGGTCTTCCTGAACAGGCCTTTTATTTGGTAGGTAATATCGATAAAGCTACCGTGAAGGTTATGAATTTAGAAATGGAGAGCAATTTGAAGAAATGACCTTAAATCTTAGTCTACTGACCTCTAATCGAACTGTGGAGTTTGAGCTTCAGGACACTATGTGAAGATTGTATTGTGGAGTTTGAACTTCAGGACATTCAGTTCGAACTTCAGGATGCTTAAAAAAGTTATATTGCCAAGATCACAGAAGCCTCAACTTATTTCTAATCAGTCACATTTTGATGCGTAGCTATCTATCGTAATGAAAGAAGGAAAACAAAGCAAAAAAAATAAAAAGACGAAATATAACTGTACAAGGAAGTAAAAGTACCAAATATCATGGACGAAAAAAAAGGACAAATAACAGCTTCCCAACCAAACAACTTTACATAATAAAAATAGTATTCTTTTCAAAAAATTTCAAGTTCTTACTCCAATTTTTTAAAGAGATCACCTTGAAGGAACTCTTGAGAATTTTCAAAAAATTCAAGCTCTTGGTGAAGGAATAACCTCAAGAGTTCATGATCCCAACTTATTGACTTTTGGAAAATTTATATTATAATTTTTTGACAAAAGGTATTCAGTTGACTACCTTTGGCTACACATAACTTCGTTCTGATCCCATTGAGTATGATTTTAAAAGGAACTTAAAACTTAAAGTCCAGTATTCAACAACCATAGTAAAATTTTATAGACAGCCTATGTGTACTTATTACACAAAATATTTTCCTTGATTAATATGTGATGTACTGTCATATATTAATGTTTACGCGGATTCGGGCAGCGCCCCGACCCATTTTTTAGGCTGTACTGTTTATTCTCCTTTTATTCTCTGTAATTGTAAATACCCTAAATTATTAATATATATATAGCCCGCCGCCTTGAAAGTTTACCCTAACAGGGTGTTACCACGAAATAAGTCTCTCACGTTTTTCTTTCTTCGAGATTTCTTCATCTTCTTCATTAGTTCAGAGTGTTTGAGTGAATCGATTCTAACATTTAACCACATGGCCAAGAGGTCCTGCAATTTGGAATTTGTCTGCTCTCCTGTTTACACAAACTCTCTTCTCCTTTGAGTTTATTGAAGACATGTCTCAGAGATTGCAGGAACTGGGTAAAATCTCAATCTGAAATCTTTTTTAATACACAAATCTGTACTCAAGATATAATCTTAAGCCTTTCTTTTGCTGTCCACGTGAGGCTGTAAAATACTGTGATAATAATATATTGCAATTTCCTAAGTCTTCAAGGGGACGTATGTACTGATTTAAAAAAAAAAAAACAGAATCGAGTCAGTGAAAATCTTATGGTAACGTCGAACAAGAAACTGCATGCACAATGAATTTAAGTTTCGTGCACAAATATTTGTAAAATATTTGATACCATGAAAGTACTTAGACTTCTACAAGGTAGAAACAAGTCCAATGACAGCAACTTTATCTCGAGCATCAGGGTCTACGCGCGGCACTATTTGTGTCTGCCTGCAGCTGGGCGTTGGCGCTTGGATCATTGATGGGTGCGCGCGGCATTGTCTGTGCGCGCGGCATTGTTTGTGCACGCGGCGCTGTTGGCACTCGCAAGTCGCTAGGCGCCGGCAAGGAGTTTCAGTTGGGGCGACAGAGGCACATGCACGCTTGTCACTTGGCGCTGCCGAGACCACAGGGCTGAAGGTGGCACTAGGCGTTGGGAGGCTTGCCAGGACGCCACGGAACACGTCCAAGGGATCATGGAGCGAGGCTGGAAAGCAGTCCATGACAGCAATCGAATTATATTAGCCTAGCTACAACAGCATGTAACTCTTTATAACAAACTCCGTAATATTATAGCCGACGTAATAATATAATAACCTGTTATTCCCTGTTAACTATTAAATCGATGGTAAATATATTTTTACACAGATAATATATATAACTGAATTTAATGGTTAAGTTAAAAGGGAACAATGCATCCTTTTCTTCTAACGGTTACTAAGTCTTAAAGAGTTCTTATAAAAGTGCGTTATTGTCGTGCTGGTAAGATCCATTTTGTTCAGACTTGGAGGAACATTATCACATGCATTGTTTGTAAGCAATTGATAATAAATTGCTACATAATTTGATTCATAAAACGCCTTGTTCGTTGAACTAATTCATAAGAATAGATTAAGCCAATGGCCAAATATCGGATCCATGATTTTAAGGTCATGCGTGCTTATTCTCTGGCCACATAAAAAAATTAGTTCATGCAAGAATCGATCCCTCAACACTTCATATTTGTGCACTCTGTTCTCACCTCTTAACCAAAGCACCCAGAAAACTTTTTATTTAATGAGTACTTGCTAGTTCTTTATATCAGTATTTCCTGTATTTTCTATATAATTATATAGAGTTTGCGTCGGGGTTAATGGGTGCTTCAGCACCCGACACGGATAACGTAGATCCGCCCCTGATTATTCAGTGTTTTGTCAATATCAATATAATTCAAACATTTCTTGATCGATCGGGTAGTTGTTGATGGTGGTTATAATAACTTCGTTTTCGTTTATGATTGAAACTTAAAATTTTGAATATAGATTTTGTATAATTCGGTTTATCGTTAAATTACTCCCACCCTTTCGGAATAAATGTTTCTTTTTGCGATACCACATATATCACTACTAAAAATCACCTGTTTACCGACGCAGCAGTACCGACGGACTTTTTTAAGTCGGTATTCCGAAGGACTTTTCATCAGACTCCCTCGATATATTTAAATGTTTTAATTTTTAATTTTTTAAATTAGTTTCCAACTGATATCTCTCGGTAAATAAATAAAATTTGACCGGTCAAAAGTCAAATGATTGTATCCGTTGGTGGATTACCAACGGTCTTTCTCGCTATCTATAGTATAATTATTTTTGAATTATTTTTTTACAGTACCGATGGACTCTCTCGATATAATAAAAAAAGAAGAAGAAAATTTAGGGACTCTCTCGATATAATAAAAAAAGAAGAAGAAAATATAGTACACCGACGGATTCAATCGCTATTGCAGTTATAATTATTTTGAATTTTGTTTTTACAATATCAATTGCCTCCTTCCGTATATTAATCTTATACGTGACTATTTTATATTATTTTATAAATAATAACGGAGGATTACTGTCGGTAAGTCTCTCGGTAAGTGCTTACATAGTTATGCTAGTGAATTAATTAGCATATTCATCGATAATTACTAAATGGAACTGTATTTGTAATAATTATACTAAATAGTAATATAGTAGTATAATTAGCTTATAAATTGATAATTACCCTAAGTAGAAGTAGATTTGTGGTATCTTTGAGTAATGTTAGTTATTGATTAGCTGATTCATTAATAATTACATACATGCTAATATAAGTATATTAATGGTACCGATAAAAAATAGTAGTGATTGTTTATCTTAATAAGTTGATAATTACAGTAAGTAGAAGTGCAGTAGTGGTATGCTTAACTAACGTTAATAATTGATTAACATTAATAATGCACTAAGTAGAAGTGTATTAGTTGTAATTAGCAAGTGTATTAGTTATAATTAGCTTATCGATTGATAATTTCACTAAGTATAGTATTAACGGTATATCCTTAAGTAATTTAATGATTCTTTAGCTTATACATTGATAATGACACTAAGTAGAAGTATAAGTATTCTTGAGAAATGTTAGTGATTGATTAGTTTATGAATTGATAACTACCTAAATAGAAATGCATTAGTAGTATCCTTAAGTAATGTTAGGATCGATTATACTATAAATTGATAATTAAATTACGTAGAAGTGTATTAGTGACAATTAGCTTGTAAATTGATAATAACACTAAGTATAAGTGGATTGGTTGATGAGTTATTAATTCTAAATTGATAATCACACTACCAAGATGCGTATTTCATAGAAATATCCTTAAGATTATTTTGCAGTTTATAATAATTATTGGTTATTACACTAAGTAAATGTCACGACCCAAAATCCCAACCCGGTCGTGATGGCGCCTCTCGTGGGGACGAGGCAAGCCAAACCAATCCAACACCGCTAAATATTTTAAACAACACGAAGATAATATAAATACGGTTTAATATTAGTCAATTGCGGAAAATATCATATAGCAACCCTCCCGACTACAGCCCTCAGATCGGGGTGTCACAAAGTCATGAGCCACTAGAGAAGTCCTAGTAATAATATAACTATTACATAGTCTTAAGTACAATTTTATGAGGGAAGCAAAATCAACAAAGAGAAGAGTTACGGAACTGCGGACGCAGGCAGCTACCTCGTAATCTCTAAAGCTCCGGTCCAATAGTATTAATCAGTACCTCTGAGTAGGACCGCTAACGCCTGAATCTGCACCCAAGGTGCAGGGAGTAATGTGAGTACTTCCAACTCAGTGAGTAATAAAAGCAAATAAGAACTGAAGATAGGAAACATCAAATCATTAAGCAATCCACGACAAAGCAGTAACTCAATTTCGTGTCACATCAATCCGTGAAGTAAGCAAATTAATCACAGTACCAAAAATGCAATGTAATGCAACGCAATGCGATGCAATGCCATGCAATGCGATGCAATGCTATGCTATGCAATGCTAGTCATACTAGTCAACACTAGTCATGACCTGTGACGGCGTGTCACCCGATCCCCTGGGTACCCGCGCTCGGTGGGTGGTTCCGGCGCAATATATATACATACTAGCCATACTAGTCAATACTAGTCATGGCCTGTGGCGGCGTGCCACCCGATCCATGCATGTCTATGCAATGCAATGCTAGTCATGCTAGTCAACACTAGCCATGACCTGTGACGGCGTGTCACCCGATCCATATATAAATATCGTTTGAAAACATCATTTAGTTTTCTAAAAAACCAAGTTCAATTCAAAACATTTTAAATACCCCTGAAGGGTTTACATCCATATAAATCTATCCTCGTGACGGCGTGTCACCCGATCCATTCAGTGCAATGCAATGCTAGTCATGCTAGTCAACACTAGCCATGACCTGTGACGGCGTGTCACCCGATCCACATATAAAAATAAACATTTAAAAACAGCGTATGTGTTTCAAAATCAAGTTGATGAAATGTTTCATGCAACAACAATGGCGGTATGCCCAATAACACCGTTATAGGGTCCACACAACTGGCGATGTGCCCAACAATTTAATACAACATACAACAACAACCACCCTTGAAGGGTTAATATAATCGGCACGAAGCCCGAACCTGGCAATCAGCCCAATCACAATAATATCAATTGAGTTTCAGTCAAAAACTCAGTAAAACTATCAACCGGGATGGACCAAGTCCCAATCCCCATACATATACAACCCATGCTCATCACCGAGCATGCATCTCACCTCATTACAGTACTAAGAGGTGCAATCCGGGGTTTCGAACCCTCAGGACATCATTTACAAGTATTACTCACCTCGAATTCGGCTAAGTCCTTAGCCTGCGCCGCTCTTGCCCTTTGTGTTGGCCTCCCCGTGCGCCGAATCTATTCAATTTCACAATCATTATGTCAAATTAAGCTATGGGGTCAACACCCAAGCAAAAATAATCGGAATTACTGTGAAATTCCCAAATTAGCAAAAACTCGGCCCCGGGCCCACTTCTCGAAATTCGGAAATTATTACTAAAACATGTTCCTTATCTCTTTACGAGTTCACCCATATAAGATTCGTCGTGTTTCGACTTCGAATCGGCCTAAATCCCCAATTTCCATATTTTCTTGAAATTGAGAAGAACCCTAGGTCCTTCTCTTTCACAAATTCGTGAATTGATGATGGGATTAAGTATAGAAATTACATTCTAAGAGGGATTTAGGGCATAGAATACTTACCCGATGTTTTCTTTGAAGTTTCCTCTCTATTTGTTTCCCACTTCTCTTTAATCTTCTTCTTAACAACTCCCACTTGTTTCTAAGGTGTAGTAATCCCTCTTTCTTGCAAGATTTACCACGAAATCCACGTTGCAAGTGTGTTTGGGGTTGATTTTCGGCGGTTCTTTGGTATTTGGAGTTGTTCTCAGTCGTGGGTTGTGTTTCGTATATCTGAAGGGCAAAATGAGCCCTAGGTCTTATTTAATTGGGTTAAAAATCAGCAAAAGGTTACTGAAATAGCCATTTTAGTGACCCTTATGCTGATTTCCTTTCTTTCTTTTACAAAGATTACTCTAACTTTTTCATACGAAGTCCGATTTGGACGATTCTTTTTGCTACGGCTCTGTAATTTCAAGACGGAGCTAACTCTTCAAACGAAATTGAATTTGGAGGTCGTTTGCTAATTTTAATATCAATTACACCAGAAAATCTGAGGTAAGTGCTTTATAGAGCGGCGAATTTAGTTCCGTTGACCATTCAAAATTCACCCGAGACCCTCGGAACTTCATCCGAACATGCACACATGTTCTATAACCTCATTCAAACTTGTTCCAATCATTGGAACACTAAAACGAACATCGATTTATTAGATTCGCATTGAAACCAATCCTATGAACTTCAAGGATCCTCAATTCGATCCTTCGATCCGAACCCGACCAAACGGTGTCCGAATGGTCTGAAAATTTGCACACAAGTCTAAAATTACATAAGGAACCTACAGCAACTTTCGGAATTTCATTCCGACTTCCGGATCAAAAGTCGACCTATCAACCGGTATTCCGAACTTCTTCGATTCAATTCTCACGTTGTTCGAGGTCTATTAAATTTATTCCGGTCACTCGTCTAAGCCATATATACTATCCCGAAGCTAGTCGAGTCGTTGGAATTCAAATCCGAGCCTTCTAACTCAAAAGTCAATTTCGGGTTGACTTTTGTGACTTAGACTTTCGCAAACGAGACCATGTGTCTCATTTCTTTCCAATTTTCTTCGAGTACATTTTCTCAACTTAATTTCAATTAATATAATTAAAGAAATAAATTGGGGCGTAAAACGAGTCATTACAGTAAAACTGTGTTTGTAATAATTGTACTAAATAATAATATAGTACTGGTAATTAGCTTGTAAATTGATAATTACTCTAAGTAGAAGTAGATTTGTGGTATCCTTAAGTAATGTTAGTTATTGATTAACCTATTCATTAATAATTACACGCTAATATAAGTGTATTAATGGTATCGATAAGAAGTATTAGTGATTGTTTATTTTATAAGTTGATAATTACAGTAAGTAGAAGTATAGTAGTAGTATGCTTAACTAACATAATAATTAATTAGCCTATACATTGATAATACACTAAGTAGAAGTGTATTATTTGTAATTAGTAAGTGTATTAGTTGTTATTAGATTATAGATTGACATTACACTAAGTATAAGTGCACTAATAGTATCCTTAAGTAATGTTAGGTTTGATTAGAGTGTAAATTGATAATTACATTACGTTGAAGTGTATCAATGATAATTAATTAGCTTATAAATTGATAATTATACCAAAATTATGAGTCATTAATTTTGGTTTATATAATTACGTGTTAGATTCTAAATAATTATAAGTTTGATATTGATTCATGGTAATTTGTTAGTTAGAATTTTATTAATTGCGAATTATGATTTCTGTTATACAGTATACTAATATTTATAAGTGAGAGAATTATTTTAGAATTTAATGATTAAGTTTCACAATTTTTAAAAAAAATAAGTGTTATGTCAGGCAAAAGCCTTAACTTAGCCATTTTCCTCTTTTCTCTTTCTCCGCCTCACTGCTTCTGCGACGAATCCCAGGCTTCACCAGCGTCGTAGGCACTCAATCCAAGCGGCAATCGTTGTCGTCGTCGTCGTCGTTGGCAATTGAAGCGGCCATTGTCGGCACTCAGCTCGTTTCCATCTACGGTAAGTTTTCTTTTTCTTCCACCTCTCTAACTGATTTTAGAGATGCGTTTTGTAGAAACATAGTGTAGAAATACTTAAAGACATATGAAGCCATACTTAAATTCTTCTCTTTTGTGGATTACAAGGTATTGGATATCCGCCACCGTGCAAAGTGAGGAGCTTAAGGATGCGGCGAACAATTCAATAACTTTCTAGGAACTATGCGAATAAATGAGGAAAAAAAAAAACATGAAGAGAAGATTAGGACCACACTCAAGAATGGCATCAAGAGAAGAGGAGTGATTTTAAGTTTGGTTGGATTGTTGTTTAGTTGGATGTTAACTTTTGAATATTGCATTTTGAAGTTTGGTTGCATTTTGTTTAGTTTTGATTGGATGATTATGAAGTTTGGTCGGATAATTTTGATGTTTGATGGGATAATTTGGATGTTTGGTTAGTTTATAAAGTTTTATTGTTATTAATTTATGTTTTATTGGTGTTGCATTTCTGTTTCTATTGAAAATTCAGGCAGGCAAGTGGTGCAGCAAAAAATAAGCACTGCATGCCAAAAATATATCAGATTTATTGAGGTAGTCCGTCGGTATACTAAAAATAAATTTCAAATCTTGTTGAACATACTGATGGATATCCATCGGTGAATTAATTTATATTTTTAATTTTTTTGCTAAATTAAAATTATAAAGATACTGATGGTATCCGTTGGTAACATTAAATTATCATTTTTAATATACCGACGAATGTCCGTTGGTAAGTGAAATTATTTAATCAAATTGTGTCAAAAAGGTACCGATAATTTTCCGATGAAGTCCATCAGTAACTACGGAGAGATTCTGTCAATCGCTTTTACTGAGGAGCTATTTACTTATATATTACTTACCGACGAACTTCCCTCGATAAAGCCTTCGAGGACGTCCCTCGGTAATCTGCATCGGTAAACAGCAGCCTTTTAGTAGTGCGTTTAACTCTTCGCTTAATCTACCTGTAAGGTGAAGCTAAAATGTTGAATTTGAAACGTCCTGCAGGTTAAGGTACAGGCTTATAGCACATAAAATTTAAGGGACGAATATCTCTAAAGGATTTTTGCAACTTGTATCAAGCCTAATAAAAGAAAAACTCAAGTATCATGATTTCCTTTATAAATTGAAAAAAATAAGCATATTGTGTATATAGTTTAATTATCACTGCACTGAATTTTGTGCCATGAACGTACAATACTTAATATTTGGTGATTGACGTGGATATACTCAAAGGTAAATATTTATTTGAAGATCCAATTGACTTCAACGGATAAAAGAAAATTTCGCTCTTGGAAAACACCTATAAGAAAATTGATATTTTGGTTATAAAAGAAAGGACCCGATGCACAAAGCATCTAATATTTACGCAAGGTTTATGGAAGGGCGGCACCGCAAGAGATATGATTGTAAATAGCCTATCTGTAACAGCCCAGCTCACCACTTGTAGAAATTGTCCACTTTGGAGCCTTCTCCCCTCACGGTTTTAAAACGCGTCTACAAGGGAGAGGTATCCAAGCCCTTATAAGACACTCTTCGTTCTCCTCTCCAAGCGATGTGGGATTTGCCTATACCAATGTGGGATTTACCTAAGGCAAGCCTTTACAGTTACAGTTGATATCAGAGCCGGTGCCGGGCCGGTGGTGGGACAAACCCAGTGGTGGAGCAAACCTCAGCGAGAACTCTGAGTCCCAAGGAGGGGTGAGTGTAAAGGCTTGCCTTAGGCAAATTTCACATTGGTATAGGCAAATTCCACATCGGTTGGAGAGGAGAACGAAGAGTGCCTTCTAAGGGCTTGGATACCTCTCCCTTGTAGACGCGTTTTAAAACCGTGAGGGACGAAGGCTCCAAAGCGGACAATTTCTACAAGCGGTTGCCTGGGCTGTTACACTATCCTACTGCAAGCATTAATGACTACTTTCACAATTCGAACCCGTGACCTATAAATCACGCGAAGACAACTTACCGTTGATACCCTTTATTTTAGTTGTAATGAATTAAAAATGAATGTTTAGTTGAGTGTAGAGGTTAGATTCAAAAGTGTTCAACTGTCTCTTTCCTACTAAAGGTGTCACATGATACAGCAAATTAAAAAATTATCAAGATTCTTGAAACTCAGAACAACAAGTCTTTTAAAGAGACAAATCTTGAAACAAGGCTCTGAAGCTAAATTTCTCTTCTCCCTAGTATGATTATCAGGAACGGATCTACGTTAATCGTGCCGAGTGTTAAAGCACTCATTAATCCCGACGTAAATTTTGTATAATTATATAAAAAATACAGGAAATACTAATATAAAGAACTAGCAAGCACCCATTAAACAAAAAGTCTTTTGGGTGATTTGGTTAAGAGGTGAAAATAAAATGCACAAATATGAAGTGAGCACCCACGACCTTAAAATTCTGGATCCTGATGATTATCCTTTATTATTGAATTTAAGCTTTCACGTGCATGTAGAAGTTTTAAGAACTCAGATGGTCAAATGAAGCCAACATTGACGGAATAAAATAAATTGAATAAATTTACGTAAAAATGAAATAGAATCCACCTCGTTTGACTTTTATTTTATTTTAAAATAAATTTTTGTCATGCTTAAACTGTACAAAAAGTAGAACAATCAGTATTTTTTTTTTCTTTAGTTCAATTATCACATTTTGTTAATTTTAGTAGAAAACTCTTCAACATAGAAACCTTCTATTCTTTATTTTTATTTTTATTTTTATTTTTTGAATTTGAGGGAATCTCTTTATTAAGGAAGTAGAAACTTTTTAATTTAGTATTTTTATAGAAAATGAAAAAGGAAAACAAAATCTCTTTTCTTTCTCCATTGTATAAAAGACAACGTAGGTTGTGATTTAATTAAAAGTTTGATCTATTGGCCTATATACCATAGAAATCTAGCAAGCTAGCACATGATTAAAACAAACTTGACGAATAATTAATCCGCCTCTTCTCTTCCTTCATTTAAATATTAAGCTTTTGGCGAACTTTTCTTCTTCTTTTTGGGATCGTTTGGTAGGCTGTACTAAGTAAAATAATCCTTGTATAAAAATTTAATACGTCCAGTACAATATTTTGTTGCTTAATTCAATTTATGCATACCTAATACATGAATTACTTATACCTCATATGAAGACTTAGCTAATACCAAAAAAACCAAGGGATTACAAATCCCTGCATTAACTATACCTGGATAAGACCCTAAAATTACTAAACCGCCCCTCAAACCCTTTTCCTAAATTTCTTTATATACAGAAAGAAGAATATTCAAGGGTATAATTGTAAAAAAAGATTTTGTACAGTTCTAAACCAAACACAAGCTAATTTTTAATACAATCAACTAAATACTTGATAAAAAATAATCCCAGCACTATAATTCCTGCATTATTAATACCTGCATTACTAATCTCTGCATTACTTGTGTTCGTACCAAACGACCCCTGATCAGGTTAATCAGCTGCACTAATGCTATGCCTTTGCACTAGAACATTTGAGCTAGACAATAGTGTCAAATGTTTAGATCTAAACTAAAACTTTGATATTAGTAAATGAAGTAATAATACATCAATAATTCTACTATTGACCAGTTCCTCTCCCTAAGCTAACTATGGTAACAGCAATTAAATTACAACTACAAAATGAAAAAAAAAAAAGAATTAAAATAAATTAATGCAGTTTTTGTATAAGAAGAAGTCCCAATAGTCACATGCAGGGGAACACATAGTTGTTTCCTGTTGTCTTTCTTCCCTGAATCCACTGCCTTAATTATTTCTTGGATTCATTGAACTTGTCTGTCTCTGTTCCCCATGTCTTCACCAAAACTTAAAGCCCAAGAAGCACGTAATAGAGTATTGTAATGGGCAAGGCAACTAGCATTCCAAATATAACCCTGCCAAAGAACATAGAAATATGAGAATTTGATTAATTTCGTATATATTTTCAAAGCTATAACTATTGTTTTATGTAGCTTTGTAATTCTATTATGCTCTTTTTGTTAGGATCGATTCTTGAACACAATTGAATTTACAAAGAAGAAGAAGAAAATCTGGAAGAAAAAAAGAGTAGAGAGAAATTTCGTGGGAGGAGAGAGAGAGAAAATAATGTCGTGGTAACACCCCGTGGGTAATTTTCACAGCGGTAGGGTATATATTAATAATATTGGGTATTTACAATTACAGAGTATTAAATGGAGAATAAGTAATACAGCATAAAATTTGGGTCGGGGCAGCACACCCCCCGGCAACTGATTTTAGAGGTTGAACCGCGTAAGCAGTTTACATATTAATCAGGCTCCATACCTAACACTTTTAACTTTTGAAAGTTGATTACAAACATCTTTGCTTTACATTTGGAAGCCAAAAAGGAAAAAAATTGTGCTATATAAAATGATTCTCTAGTTTATATTCATATAATATGCAGTTCGGTATACTAAGTTTCAGCTATGCGCGGGATTCAGGAAAGGATCGGACCACAAGGGTCTATTAATTGTACGTAACCTCACCCTGCATTTCTGCAAGAGGCATCGAATAAGTACATTCGATCTAATAAGTACCTTGTGTTAGAATTGAGATATTCTATGGCTCGGATCTTTAGTATTCTCTTATTTATTACCTGTGTCTACTATTTAGGCAGAATACACTCACCCATTCTTACCAAGAAACTGAAAGAATCCTCAAAAACAGAAGAAAGGGTGGAAAGTGAGGAAGAAAGAGATGTAGAAATAGAAACAGCTTCCGAAATGAAGGGGACTAAACAGGAACAAGAGGGATCCACTGAAGAAGATCCTTATCCTTCTCCTTTATTTCCACGGCTCGAAATTATGAGTTTCTAGTCACATGACAACAGCTTTACTAATTACGCCAAGACTCTCTTTCATGTCTAACATAACAATATTTTGATAAAATTTATAGTAGAGACTTACGCGGTGCTAAGGATGTCAGGGTGGACGTTGTATTCTTTTGCGAACACAAACGGAACAATGCCTTGGGGAAGAGCAGCCTGCAAGTTATAATAATGGTAATGTTAATTTGAAACGTTCTGATCACGAGATTATCAGTGCATAGAAGTTAAACGCCGTAAAATATATCCACTGATTTCAGATTATAAGGAAAAATTTAATGTACCTGAACAATGGCTACATGTAATAATACACCGCGAAGGCCAATTGCGATTGAAGTAGCTGCAATGACTGCAGGTCCTGTTAAGAACCTTACTGCCATTGAAAATGTGGCAACAGATTTTCCACATGCTATGATCTTTGGTTGTAAAGCCATGAATAAACCTATATTTTAAAGAAATTAGTAAAAGATAATGTAAAGCTTATAAGAGTGTGTATTTTTTTATTTTTTTTTGAAAGGAAAAAAAATTATACTGAGAGAATCATATTTACCTAGACTGAACATAGCCATTCCAAGACCAGCATCTGATAGAATTGAGATTGATCCTTTCACTATGGAAGGCATTTGAATATTCCATCTGCACATTTTGGACACCAAAATTAAGGTTGTATAAAAAAAGGCTGCCCGGTGCACTAAACTCTCATTCCGAGAAGGTCCGAACTACCAGAATCTATTGTACGCAGCCTTATCCTACATTTCTCCAAGAGGCTGTTTTCATGGCTCGAACCCATGATATTTTTCTTTTATTTTAAAGAAAATGGAATTATTATTAATCTAGACAACTGGAACTATTAAGTCATGAAGTGATTAGAGACACCCTTAGGTGGCCAAACTCATTCCAGCAATACAAAATAAATGCAATTCACTATACTATATGAAGACAATTCAGATGGTTTTAATTATACCATACATTAAAATATGTAGAAACATTTCAATTAATTGGTAGAAGAAGTAGAAAGAAGTAGACCTGAATGAAACCAGAGACCAAATGAGACCTAACAAACTTGAATATGTATTTGGATTTCTTATCAATTTCCTCCACACCATAATAAGTATAAGCCTTGTCATAACACTAGCAGGAGGCATCTGTTGTTTCTTCTCTCCTTCTAATTCCATGTCCACTTTCTTCTGCCCTGGGAAAGGAGAGCCATTTCCTGAATACTTGGAACCTTCCTCAATTTCTATTTCTTTATCTCCAATTGCTTTGCCAACTGGACTTGCATTCTCTACCAAATAAGAAAAGAGACAATTAAAAAAACAGGATAAAATTAAAGAAATATTCAGTCCAGCATATATATAAAATGTTTTGTTGCCCAAGCTAAGTGGTTAGAAGGGAAAAGTTATCTCCATGTGACCTATATAGATCACGGGTTCGAGCTGTGGAATCAGCCATTCATATATGCAACAGGGCGGACTGCCTATATTACATCCCTTGTGATGCGGCCCTTCCTCGGACCCTGCGTGAACGCGGGATACATCGTACATCGAGCTGCCCTTTTAAGCTAAGCAGTTAGATTCAGTAAGCAAGAGGGATGGCCCTCTTCAATCTCAAATTTTAATTTTTATATACAGATAGTTTAATTCTTTTTACACAATTAAGTCACCTAAAAGCTACTACAGGTAGATATGTATGCGTTCTTAGAAAGTTAAATTAGTCGGACCTTAATACAGGTACTGGACACCAAATTAAAAAAAGAAAATGGAATTAGTAACATGCAAAACGTAACAGATTACTTGCTGCAACATATTAAAAAATGTAGTAGTATAAAATATTTTTACTGTATTATAAGGTAAATTCTTAATGATTGAAGAAGGTCAACTAAGAAAACAGTGAACAAGAAAGGACTAATTAGGAGCCAAAAATGTGAAAAAGGACAAAAAATAATTAATTGTTTGTATGCACTAGAGACAAATTTTGAAGATGAAAAAAGTACTTCAATTTGCAGGTGGATGATTTACCTCTAGCTGCAGCTATCTCTTGTTGAAGAACAGCCTTGGATGCATCAAGAATCCCAAGTTCAGTTGAACCAGATTTGTTAACTGCATTTCTATGATTACCTTCAGATGTAGGTGAAGCACTTGAACTCCAAACAAACATATGAAGCTCTTTATTATTGTTATTATTGTTATTGTTATTATTCGGCATCGGCACTGGCACTGGCACTCCACTCCCACTTCCCACTTCCTTTTTCCTTTGCCCTGCAAACATTGGATTTGGTGGTGGATATAAAGGTGGTGCTCCTAATCCATTAGTAGAAGCAGTACTAGCACTGTTGAATAGCTCCCCACTCATACTCCTACCTGTCGAGACATAATATAAATTAATTAACTAAAAGTATAATCTTTCTAAATGAGATGGTCACACAATTTAATACGACGTACCTCCCCTAGTCTTCCTGTTGGTTCCAGTCTTCAACATATCCTCTTCAAAATTTGAGGTTCTTGGAGTTGGCCCTTTAGATGATTGCAAGGAAAACACATCTCCACCAAAGCTATTTGTGTAACCATGCTTTGGACTTGCTGTTTTGCTAGCAAACATAGCATAAAAATCAGTCTGATTAAAACTAGACGCCCTCGGGGTCGGTCCTCGAGATGATTGAACAGAATAAATCTCAACACCAGTCAAATTCGAAGCTCTTGGAGTCATATTATTTGACTGCAAATGTGACTTGTTATATGATGAAATAATAGAAGAAGCAGAAGACCTTCTAACAATAACATGCAATTTCCCATCATCTCCTATTTCAGCATCAGCTTGTAATGGTTCACGACCATTAAGTGAAACAACATCTGATTCAACACGAAATGAAGTTATAGAAGCAGCTGTCTCAGGAAATTGCTCACCAATTAATAACTTAGCACCTCTATACTCAAACATAAAAAGCATAAGTGTATACCAAATTACACTTTGCATAACCACAATTTGAACCATAAGATTCCCTGAGAAATCACCATACATAGCTTTAAGCAAAGGAATTCCCATAACTAAAGTGTTTGGAAGTGTTGATAAGGAAAAAAGAGTGATCATCCATTCTAAACTACCATTTTTGGTCACAGCTTGCCATACGAAAAGTGCGCTAAGAATCACAACTTTTTGAAGTGAATCAGCAGCAATGAAATGGTAGTTCATAGCATAAGGATCATTGGTAGAAATGAAGTGAAAACCAAGCAATGGAACGGCGAAAACCGCCACGAATCGATTGATTCCAGAGCATTGATCTGGTGTGAAGATTTTCCACCAGCGGACTGAGCCATAAGCTAAGATCATAGCAACATATAATGGTATAATTGCAGCAAGAACATCATATATGTCTTTCCCATTAATCATGGCTACTAGCAAAATTAATCTTAAACCAAGATAGAGAAAGAAAGAAGAAAAGGGATATTATCAAAGTGATATAAAGGATTTAAGAGAGATGAAATGAATAGATGGTCAAGAAGGTGGGGATATAGACTAATTAATGAATTAATTAACTGCTCCAAATAGAGAGAGAATCTTATTAAATGAGTCTTCACTTAATCTTCCTCTTCATGGGATTGTTGCAAACGAAAATCAATGCAAACGTTGACAAAATATTCCCTTGGGTAAGTGGCGGTGTAAATTTGTTTTGTACTCCTTTTGAAAGAAAGGTCCGTGTACACACTACACTCCTCAGACCCTAATTATAAAATTTCATTGGATGATTGTTGTTGTTGTTATTGTTGTAATACTCCTTTTGAGAGAATTTTAACTTATATATAATGACTTGTTTTTGTTCTCACTAGTGTAATTTAAGACTAGTGAGAACTTTAAAGACTACCATATCCATGTTCACATCTACTATGTCATAGTATAATGCAACATAAAAATAATTTGAGTTTAACTAATATCCAACGACGATGATACATGCAGGATATCCTTCTTAAAAAGTAGGAATTTATATATATATATATATATATATATATATATTGGTTAAACCAAGTGACTTGCTACTATAAAGCCACTTGATAATTTAAGATAATATTTGTAATAATATTCAATTTAAATTAAAAGATAAGATTATTTTTTAATTTAAATGGAAAGATAGTAAATAAGATTCTTTTGAATTTGAATGGAAAGAAAATGAATATTTTTCTAAAGATACAGCGTACTGCTATATCTTAACTAATATATATTTTTTTTAAATTGAATTGAAAGATAAATATAACACCCCTATCTTAACTAATTATAAAGATACAGATGGAGGTGCTATCGATACATACTACTATTACATAATAATAACAATCATCATCACAATAATAATAACAATAATAACAACAATAATATATATATATATATATATTAAAGGAATAAAATTTGCATTGTGGTTAAGACAAGTGGCAAGATGCTATAAAGCCAGTTGGCAATTTAAGATAATATCTAATAATATTTAATTTAAATTAAAAGATAAGATTTTTTTTTAATTTAAATGGAAAGATAGTAAATAAGATTCTTTTGAATCTGAATAGAAAGAAAATAAATATTTTTCTGAGGGTACAGCTTACTGCCATATCTTAACTGATCTATTTGTAAAAAGAATGAATTGAAAGATAAATATAACATCCCTATCTTTATATATCTTCTTAGTTAATTATTAAATTAAATCAACTCAAATATTATCCAAGCTTTTGAATTGATAAACAAAACAAATCAAATTTTAGCTAGGCCTTTGAATAGGAAAAGAAAACTACAAGGATAAAAAAGATACCTTGAGTTTTTGGTGAAGTATAAAGTATGGGCATATTCACTTTTTTTTTTTTTTAATCTATTATTGAATTAATACTAAATAGTTAATCATATAAATATTTATAGTAGGAAAATAATATAGAAAGAGGAGGTAGAGATAGTGTGACAAATTTATATTTTGAATTAAGTTAAAAATAAAATAAAAATAGTAAATAATACTCAAAAATATGATAAATTTAAAAATTAATCTGAGTAGTAGAATAAAAGAACAAAATATATAAAATTTTATTATAAAAAACCACATTTATCGGTAATATGTTATAATTGGAGTAGCTGACAAGGATATAAATAATTCTATGTTATGCGTAACCTAATAACAGGGACAAGAAATTAAAAAAAGGAAAATATATATATAAATAAATAAATTTAATGTAGAGATATATAGAAGGATAAGACTTATTTGATTTTTGAGAAGAAAATTTTTGTAAATAATAACGAGAGAAGTCATACTATATGGATAAGATACGTATTTGAAAATATTATAAAAGATAAAAGTAAAAATAAAAAACATAGACAATTGACACAATTCTAAGAAACAAATTTAAAGACAATTATCATAATTCCAAGAAATAAATTAAAAATATAAGTATATAATTTAAATTCTTATGTAGTTAATTTTAATAAAAATTAAAAATCAAACTTCCATATAGATAAAATAATTATATAAAATTTTATAGTAGGAAAAATAATATAAAAAAGGCAGGGGGAGGGGGT
>MCJB01048596.1:100509-112018 GCA_002018475.1 Nicotiana obtusifolia | reverse complement strand
AGGGGGTGGAGGGGGTGGGGGGGTTACAGATAGTGTGAGAAAAATAAATTATATCTCTTGCTCTATTAGCATTTCAAGGTTTGAGAATCAAGATATGTGATATATATAATTTGGATTCGAACAAATTTAAAGTGATTTTCAAAAGAAAATGATCATGCGCATGCAGTTTGATAAGATTAGTTATAAAGCAAATCCAATGATGTTGAACGAGAGTTAAATCAATTATAGATGTATAGAAGAATTTGAAAATTTGATGGCAAGACATACATCAATGTATTTTATCGGATAATATTTTAAAGTATGAAGCTATTCAGACCGTATAAATATTATTTAATCCATATTATACTTTTATTTGTTTGTATCACCGATTATATATGGGGTTATAATATTTGAGTTTCTGACAATAGTTATTCACATGTTTGTTTTTTCTGTTTATAAAGTTGAACAGGATCACAATATTATTCACATCACACAGGTACTAAGCTAATACTAGTTATAATATTAAAAGGTAAAGGTGATCTAATAGTGTAAAAAAATTTTACGTTGTGAGAAACTCAAATAATTTACCAGCTTTAAATCCAAAAATTATATTAAATGTGTAAATTCGGACCTAAGACAATTTACAAATCACCTAAAATCAAAAGGAGACACCATCCGATAATTCAGCTATAAGTTATGTCTAAGATCATATGTAAAGCCACAGGATAAAATCACTTATAAATATTTTGAACAGATAGAGAATCTTGTTTGTGATGTGTTTACTGTTTAGATCTAGGGAAATATATACATATATATATATATATATATATATATGTGTGTGTGTGTGTGTGTGTGTGTGTGTGTGTGTGTGTGAAATTTTATGTTAAGATAAACGAATGGCTTGATCTACTCCTAACTCGTCGCCACAGCACACGTTCATGCACATGCAAAATCTCATTTTAAATTAGGGGACAATTGCTGCAATCCTAAATTATTTATATCTAAGCTGCAACTATAATTTAATGATGCTCTATTTAATATATTCTGGTGGATGAGCATGTAACGTAAAAGAAACTATTTGAAGTTGAGCCAGCTGTATATTTGCACAAGCCAAATAATATTAGGGTCATGAAGTTTTTTTTTTTTTTTTTAGTCAATCCACGAGGCAGTATGCTTAGTGTTAAATTTCATATATATAACATAAAGTACAGAAATGGAGGAACACATAAACCTTACCTCCCGGTAAAAGGTGTAGATTCTTGGTCATTTAAACTTGACGACCAAGTGTGCTTAAAAAATTATGATGGGTTAGACCTATGATGATGTGATGATTGTCTATCTTACAACATCGGTAGATAATTATATGTACAAAAACAGTGTGAAGTGAATCTAAGTCAACTAACAAAAAGGTACATATATTCCTAAATCTAATGGGTAAGTGGTTTGAAATAGTATTCGTTCCGTCCCGAAGTCTATTGTAATAAAAGAAAGTAAACAGATAATTTTCCCTTAAAGAGCAGATTTAGCTTTTAGTACCTAAATCACAGAATCTATGCGTTTATTTGTCCAGGTCATTTAGTTGTGATAATGGCCTAATTCCGTCCTATTTTTTTTTTTTTAATATAAAATCCACGAGGCAGCATGCTTAGTGTTAATTTTCATATATATAACATAAAGTACAGAAATGAAGGGGGACATAAACCTTACCTCCCGGTAAAAGGTGTACATTTTTGGTCATCCAAACTTGACGACCAAGTATGCTTAAAAAACTATGATGGGTTAGACCTATAATGATGAGATGATTGTCTATCTCATATGTACAAAAACAGTATGAAGTAAATTTAGGTCAACTATACAAAAAGATACATATATTCCTAAATCTACTGAGTAAGTAGTTTGAAATAATATCCTCTCTGTCTTGAAGTTTATTGTAAGTTTATTGTAATAAAATAAAGTAAACAAATAGTTTTTCCTTAAAGAGCAAATTTAGCTTTTAGTACCTAAATCACAGAATCTATGCGTTTATTTGTCCTGCTCATTTAGTTGTGCATCTAATGGCCTAATTTTATACTAATACTGTTGGAAAATGGGATTTTATGTAGCTTTTTTAGCTAATTTTTGTTTAGATATTCCTTGATCTATATCTGTAAGTGCATCTATTTTCTCCAAAATGGGCTATAGACCAAATGGTTAAGAATATCATTTAATTTTGCAATTTTAGCAACTAAATAGGATATGACTTTGCAGTGGTTTGTCCCTTTTTTGTCCTACAATTTCTGTTTATTGCTAACTAAACTGCAATTATTTAGCATTGCTACCACTTACCTGGTCTTGCTTTCTAGTCTAAACTCTTTTTGTCCTATAATATCTCTTTATTTACAAATCCCAATCTCTTACTCTTTCAGTTTCATTTCCATCCAACGCTAATATGTGTAGAGTGCGAGAAGATCACCAAGATTTTGCGATTCGCTGTCGAATTTATTTTAATTTCAAGAGCTCGGACCGAATCGATATTGATGATCATCTGAAAAAGAGAAATATTGACCTTTAAAAAAGTATGAGCCTGACACCCAAGAGGTCAAAGATCAAATGGGATCTTTACGCAAATAGCCGATCATATTCATTGTTTATTTTTTCTAGTCATATACATAAATTATACATAATTATATATATATAATACATAAATTATGTATATATTATACCTCCACCGACTATTTTTAATTTAAGTGATTTGGTGGGCTGCTATTTGAGTTAATTCTTCAAAATGTGGCGAATCCAAAAGATTTATGGACTATTCATGCAAAATTAATTGCTCAAACTTTTTTCCTTACGACAAAATTATGGAAGTACTCAAACACAATTTTTGGAGAAATTCTTTTATTACATTTCCTTGCTAGATTGAGACCTATCCTATTAACCACCAAAAAATTTTATGCATAGCCCCAGATTTTTTTTTTTAATAATCAACTTAAATAGTCGTCCAATTGACCGCTTAAAGTAAAAATAGCCGATAAATATATAATATATGTATAATAAATATGAATCCGGCTGATTATTTATTTAAAAATCCTTTTTTTAGCACGAACAATGACCAGAACGTAATAATATAAAGCCCACCATCAATAATATAAACCAATGAGCCCATTAAGCAAATTAAATGGAAATATAAGCCCAACCCTGAAATGGAAATCCACAATCTCCAAAACCCAGTTAATAATTTTAAGTCAAGAAACTATAGTATTTAATAAGAAAATTATCTAAATGGTCTTTCAAGTAATGAAAATTATTTAATAAAGTTATCTTCTTTTTTATGTAACGCAAAAATCATTTTACTTTGCCTATTTCGCACTCATGGTCATTATAAACTGAAAGTGTACATTTTCGGAGGTAAACTACGAGGGAAATGGGTCTTTATGGCCATTTACAATATCGAAATAAAATATATTATTTTAAAAATTATATATATATATATATATATAAATTAAATCTCTTATATATAAAAATAAATTTTTCATGTGTAAAAAAAGAAATAAAATCATAAAAATTCACAAAATCATTTGAACTGGGAAACTCCAAACACAAAAATTAGATTTGGACCGTAATAGGACCCAACAGACCCACTCCTCAACCCGAACAATCAGTTTTTAATTCTCAATGCCACGAGAACAAAACTTACAGTACACTCGTTCAAATTATTAATTTAGAGACACTTGTACTCCTTCTTGTTCGCAATAAGTAATCATTTTACGTTTAACACATCAATTAAAGAAACACGAGTTTTTAGAGAAAAAAAATATTAACTATATTAACCTTAATTAATTGTTACATTGACATATTAGAATATGTAAATAAGGGCAAATTTTGAAAAAATAAAATTAATTCCTTCTTGATTATGTAAATAAACACTTATTTTGGTCTAAGATAAAATGGTCACTTATTTTGGACCAGAGGGAGTAGTTAATAAATGTATCTTTACTTAATGTTTCTTGGTCACAAACTCTAAATATGAATTTTTTAAAATAATTTGCGTTAGTTGAATGACCATTTAAATAATAATGCAAAGAGCCAAAAAAGGTCAACGATTAGCGTTAAATAAACTAAGAAGACCTTGTCAAAAAACTAATATAAATACAAATTATGAATATCAAAATCAATTACAGTAGTAAAGTTGAAAAAGTAAAAGACTTTTTTTTTTTTTTAAAAACCTCTCCCAAATTAGAAGAATCTATAGTATTTTCACACTTCCCTTGAGCGTCACTTGAACCCAAAACCTAACAATCGTGGGTGAAGATCTTTTACCGAACGAGCCTCACTTGTCAAAAAGCAAAAGACTTAAAGCAACACATAAAAAACAAACTGCTTTTTTTTACTCATGTTGACTTTTTGGCCACAAGATTCCTATATCCTTTCTTCAATAGTAACAGGGAAACCTCCTTTCATCTTGGCCGTGAGATACGATATGAACACTGGCTCCGCCCCTTGTTCCACCACTGGAACCACCTTGAACCGCCGTAAAACACCAGCCACCACTCGTTTCATTTGCAAAAACGCCATTTCTTTCCCTAAACAAACTCTTGGCCCCGCTTGAAACACAGGATATGTATATGCATCTTTTGACACAAATGTCCAATTCCCTGTCACTTCATCTTTATCCAACCATCTTTCTGGTCTAAATTCAGCACAATCTTTGCCCCAAACTTTCTCTACTCTTCCCATTGCGTAAGGATGATAAGTTACTCTACTGCCTTTTTTCACAAATGTGCCATCAGGCAATATATCATCTTTAGTTGCTTCTTTAGAGTCCATTGGAACGGGCGGATAAAATCTCATGCTTTCACAAAGGGATGCGTGAGTATATATCATGTTCTTTACTTCATCGTAGAGTAATAAAGAGTCTGATTTCTCTCCAATTTCTTTCAAGATTTGGGATTCCACTTCAGGGTGTTTAGAAATTAGCCAAAAGAACCATGTTAAAGCTGCTGAAGTTGTGTCACGTCCTGCCAATATAAAGCTGATCACAATATCCGTAACAAAGTCTTCATCCGAATGACCTGTACTCAAGAATCTTGACAATAAATCAGCTGAATCGAGCGATGATTTATCGTTTAACTCCCTTTGTTTCTCTCTAACAATCTCCTTGGCAAATTCACGTACTTGTTCTACAGCAACCCTTAGTTTCTTCTCTGATCCGATGTTTAAAGCTCGTTTCATTTTCCAAATAAGAGAGAAAGGAAGAATGAACCTTTCACTGCTATGACGAACAGCATCTTCAAAAGCAACTGCAAATTCTGCCTCGGGAAGTGACGGTAACAAATAACCAGGATCATATCCAAAAGCAATTTTACAAATGTTGTCAAAAGCAAACCTTTGGAGTATGTCTTGGAAATCAAGAACAGTTTTGTTAGCAGCAGCAGTGGCAAGAATAGGTATCAAACGTTCGGAGAGTTCAGTATCAACAACTGTCTCAACAAACTTACGTAACGACCTAGTGTTAAATTCATGGCTTGCAACTTGTCTTTGGTACTTCCATATGTCACCATCGACATTAAAAATGCCATTACTAAGGAAGTCTTTAAGAGTAGAGTTCGAATTGTGGCCCTTTTGGTAGACTTGAAAATTTGTTTTGAGCATGTGTTGGACATTGGTAGGGTTTGCAGTGAAAATTGTACGGAAATTGAGAGGGCGAATGAGAGTAAAAGTGAGGTTAGGGGTGCTTAGGATAATATCGGATATCCATTTTATTCGCTGGTCCTGATTTGCCAAGATAGAAAAATAGGAACCTATTAATGGATAAGATCTTGGTATCTTACTAGAGTTGGACGATAAAAGTGTATTAGTTATTGTTTTGTTGAGTTTGATGAAGAAAAAGAAGAGCAAAGGAACAAGGCAAACGAGTAATGAGGCTGAGAATTGTAAGTCTAGTGCCATTGCCTAAAGTCTTTCTTTTTTCTCAAGAGGGTGGATTTTGGACTTGTGGTTTTTGATTAATGGAAGACTAAGATTGAGAATGAATTGAAGCTATGGTCTACTAGAAAGGTTAATTTATAGAAGTTTTGATGTCTCATGATTTTCTCATGTTTGCTTAGGTTTTATGTCTTTAAATACACCCGAATGACTATTAGATTATATGGCCTCGTGAGACTTTGTCAGCAGCTACACCATGACTCCTCTACATGAGGCTGCTATACAAGCAATGTGACGCGCAGAAGAATAATTATATAGCTAAGGCATATAGGCGACACTAATCGAGCTTTTGTCCCCTTACTTATACTTTTCCTTTGCTGTTTGCTTTTATTATGAATAAAATTTTATAATTTACCAAAAAAAAAAAACACTTTTACCATATGCTCACGTCCGTATATGCCACGCTAAAACGCGTTGATAAACAGGCCCTAGCATAACTTGGGCCATAAGCAAGTTTGGTCCAAATTGATGTTTCAGCAGAGTGACATTTGCTAACACGTCAGAATTATACATTTTCTTAATGTCTGACCCATTCCGAATTCTCAAGGTTAAAGGAGCCTAACTTGGTACTGTTTATACATCATGTTTTTTTATAATTTATAATTTAAATAAACAAAAAAAAATTATCCATTTAAATTGGAGAGTAGTTTCAAGTTGGAGGTTTTAAATTATTTTAAAATAAAAAACTAAAATTACAAAAAATAAAAACTGCCAATTCAAAATTCTTTTTTCTTTTAAATAATTTTTGTTTTACTTTTTAAAAATAAAATTTTTATTTATTCAGAAAATATTATTGAGTATAATAGAATAAATTAAAAAATAAAAAATATATATCTTCTATTATCGAGGCCAATGAATTTTGTGGCTCTTTATAAACTTGTTTTTAGTTATGAGCCTACCTCTTTTTCTACACATGGGAGATTTATTTTTATACATAAGAGATCTATTTTTTATACATAAAAAGTATTAAAAAATTATAATTTTTTTATTATAAAATATTTAAAATATTTTATTTTATTATTCTATAGATATTTAATTAATAAATAATAATAAATAACTAATTATTAACTAAATAACTAATTATTAACTACTAATTCCATGTGACTTTTTTTTAACTAAATAAAGAAGTTTATTTTGTCTTAAAACTCCAAGTTGAAACTAATTCCCAATTTGAATTGGCAATTTTTATTTTATTAATTTTATTTTTAATTTTAAAATTATTTTAGAACTGCTGCTTTGTCCTAAAAATCTACACTTGTCGTCTAATGGTTATACCACTTAATTATTTACTTCTTTTATATATATATATATATATAAAATAAAATAGATATTTATATAGACTACTATATTAGGAAGAAACTAATCCCCAATTTGAATTGAAAGTTTTTTATTTTTTTATTTTTATTTTTTAATTTTAAAATAATTTTAAAACTCCAACTTGAAACAACTCCTCAATTTGAATTGAAAGCTTTTTTGTTTTTTATTTTCGTTTTTTATTTTAAAATAATTTTAAAACTCCAACTTGAAACTACTCCTCAATGTGAATGGGTAAGTGTTTTTATTTTATATATATATATTATAGCTAATTTATTTTTTCTTATTTTTGTTTTTTATTTTAAAAATAATTTTCAAACTTCAACTTGAAACTATTCCCCAATTTGAATGAAATTTTATATATATATATATATATATATATATATATATATATATATATATATTTATTATAGCTAATTATAAGATATTTATATTTATTTATTCAAATAGAGTAACCAACCAATTAACTCACAATTTAAACTTCAAAAGATTTTTTAGCTAGAAAGATAGTTTCTTTTGTCCTAATGCAATTTGGCTTTTTGTGATTATGTCACTTGTTTTAATATTATACTTTTGCCTCTCCTCTTATCATATATATATATATATATATATATATATATATATATATATATATATATATAAGATAGAAGATTTGAACTATGTTCACACCACATGAGAATGGGACTTGTTGACCAGAAAAAGGTATGCAACTATAATTATTTCGAACTTCTCTTAATAGGGTTGAGTTGCCATCACCATAGAAGTTTCCCACATGAGTATGGGACTCTATTGTCTCTTAGACGTAAAAGATTTCTAATAAATTAGAGAACAAACTAACGTCATCAGTTAGTTCATTTTCTTTTCAGCAAAGTGTCTAGATAGTCAATAAAGGCCCCTAAAGAGTTTCTCCCTTTGGATCCTTGTGATTAGGGGCGGAGCTAAAAGCGAGCAAGGATGAAAAGCGCACATGCAATATAATTGAATATAGCATTAACACAGGGAGAGGTAGCATTAACACAGTGCCCATTCTGAACACTACGAACGTTCAATAAAGAATGTTATAAGTTCTCAGACACTTGTCAATCGCACAAACTCCATTCGAGTATTAAATTTGTAACAAATTGAGAATTCTTCATAACTAGTAGCTTACCTCGCCCATGTAACACGAATTTATGATTATATTCATTTTTTTTTATGTGTATTAGTACATGTTGATTTTGTAGAATATTTTTGATAATTGCCGATTGGCCCGAAATTTCATAGGTCCATGGGAAACGATCTAATGACCATTACTTATTGCTTACTTTCAGGTTCATTTTATGGCTTTTCGAGGTCATGTAATATGAATATGTGATTATATGCACTTTTTCGTATGTATTAATACATGCTGATTCTATAAAAAAAATTTAACGGACTCCGATTGGCTTGAAATTTTTTAGGTCCATAGAAAACGGCCTAGTGATTAATACTTATTGCTTCACCATGACTTTTGAGTTCATTTTATTGCATTTCGGGTGACCAGCCTCTAATTGCCTAAAATTATGTGGGCCCATCAGAAATGACCTAATGAACCATAGTCATTGCTTCACATGACCGTTCTTCATTTTTTGGCTAGGGCCATATAACATTAATTCAACATGTTTTTCAATTTTTTTGTGCTAATGTCCACGCCATCTTAATGAAATTTGGCCGACCGATCTGGAATCGCCTAAAATTTTATGGGCCTATCAGAAATAACCTAATAAATAATAATCATTGTCTCGCTATGACCGTTTCTCGTTTTTTGCGTCTGTGAGCCATAAAACAAAAATTCAGCATGATTTTTGAATTTTCATGTGCTAATGTATACGTCATCTTCATATCAGAGGACCGACCTCGAATCGCCTAAAATTTTATAGGCCCATTAGAAGCAGTCTAATGAACAATAGTCAACGCTTCTCCATGACGGTTTCTCATTTTTTGGCATTTCAGGACCATAAAGCAGGAATTCAGGACGATTTTTAAATATTCTTGTGCAATAGTCCACGCCATCTACATGAATTCGGACATCCAACTTTGAATCTCCAAAATTTTTGCAGGCCCATAAAAAATGACCTAATGTACAATAGTCATCATTTCACCATGACTTTTTGGCGTTCTAAGGCCAACAAATAAGAATTCAGGATGATGCTAGATTTTTATGTGCGCCATCTGCATAACCATGAATTCGGGTGAATTCGGGTGACCGGCCCCGAATTTCCTAAAGTTTTGCGGGTCCATAAAAAATGACATAATGAACAATAATCATCGCTTAACCATGACCGTTCCTCATATTTTGGCATTTTAGGGCCATAAAATAGGAATTCAGAACGATTTCCACATTTTCGTGTGCTATATTCACCATCTATATGACATCGGGAGACCGGCCTCGAATCTCCTAAAATTTTGCCGGCCATAAAAAACGATCTAATGAACAATAGACATTGCTTAGCCATGATCATTGCTCATGTTTTGACTTTTTAGGGCAATAAAACAGCAATTTAGGACAATTCCAATATTTTCGTGTGCTATAGTCCACGTTATCTGCATTTATTAGTGCGGCCGGTCCCAAATCTCCTAAAATTTTGCAGGCCCATAAAAAAAGACCTAATGAACAATAGTCATTGCTTCTCCATGATGGTTCGTCACTTTTTTAGCATTTTAGGAAACATGAATTCATGACAATTCCTAGATTTTCGTGTGCTATAATCCACACCATTTGCATGAATCAGGCGGACCGACTTTGAATCTCCTAAAGTTTGCAGGCCCATAAAAAAAAACTAATGAAAAATAGAAATCATTTCGCCATGACCGTTCCTCAGTTTTTGGCGTTTTAGGGCCGTAAAATAGAAATTCAAAACGATTCCCAGATTTACTTGTGCTATAATCCATGTCAACTGCATGAATTTTGGTGGCCGGCCCTGAATATCCTAAAATTTTTGTAGGCCCATAATAAATAACCTAATAAATAATAGTCATCGTTTCTCCATCGCCGTTCCTATTTTTTTGTGTTTTATGGCCATAAAATAGGAATTCAAGGCAATTCTTAGATTTTCGTGCTCTATAGTCCACATCATCTGCATAAATTCGGGCGACCGACTCTGAATCTCCTAAAATTTTGCGGGTCCATAAAAAAAGATCTAATGAACAATAATCATCATTTCTTCATGACCGTTCTTCGTGCCCACATCAAACTTGTGAAAATGGTGTGTCCTAGCACACAATGAGAAGAGCACAGATCGAGATCGACGAGGAAGTCATCGGCCGCAGATTTTCTATCATAGAGTGAAAGAGAAATAGTTCAGATCTGAACCTGGATTTATACTCTATCGTACTGGAGTTTCACGTTTTCTGGATGTCTTAATTGGGGGTATGGCTATCCAACGGGACGCGATGGGACGAGACGAGACGGGACGGACTTTGATCGAGACGGTAACGGGATGGGATAAACGGGACGATCCGGTAGGCGCATCCCATCCCTTAACAAATGGGATGGGACAGGACATGGGCCCTAAGTGGACTTTTAAAAAAAAAAAAATTCACTTAAATATTTAACCATTAAATTTGGCAACGTTTATTTTTTTTTATAGATAGCAACGGTTATTGATTTAAAGTTGACTTGACTAAGTTTTTAAAGTTTACAACAGCTAGTTTTTTTGACTTTTTTAATAAACTTAAAACTTAATAAATTATAAAGAAATTAAGTAAAGAATTATAAAATATTAAAACAAAAGACTTGTAACAATATATTTTAGTAATTATAATATATTTATAATTTATTTAATATAATCTGAAGCTATAACGTAACTAAGTAAGATAATTCTTAAAAATAATTCAAGGTTAAAGCCTTTTATTTTATTAATAGAAGTTTCAAATTTCACATATAAGTATAAGTCTTTTGAATATTAAATATTAAAATTAGGAGATGGAACAAATGCACTGTGATTAAATATTGAAACTTGAACAAACCAAAAAAATTGCTCCTAATACTTGACAAATTAATTTGAAGCTTGAAAGTTGCTCCAAAAATTTACCCAAATACTTGAAACGCAGTTGATTATGAGATAATTGAGAGAAGAATATAAATAGAATGTAAGAGATTTGAGAGAGAATGATTAATTTTTGTGAAAAAAATGAAGGAGGATGGGAGTATCTATAGTTAAAATAAGACCAAAGTGTAATTTAATAAACTCAGGAGTTAAATTAGAAGTTGGTGGAAAATAGGGGGTGTTGG
>MCJB01048596.1:67350-88689 GCA_002018475.1 Nicotiana obtusifolia | reverse complement strand
AAAAACTCACGTGTTGCAATCCATCCCAAGCACTTTGAGAATCAACTAGGAAATAGACATTCAATTGGCTTGCGTTGAGAAATAAGTAATTTTTTTTATAGATTTATATTGGCCTATCTTACTCTTGAAAAGCCATTCCTAAATTACAAAGAATTACACTGAAGTGAAAAGGACCCACACTTTTCAAGGGTTCACGAAAATTTAGATTATCTATCAACTTGGTGGGCGTTTGGACATAAGGATTGTAAAATTTAAAAGATAAAAGTGAAATTTCTTTTAAGTGAAATGGTATTTGATAATTAGAGTTGTGTTTGGACATGAATATAATTTTGGACTGTTTTTGAAATTTTTGTAAGTAATCTGAGTGAAAATTTTGAAAAACAGTTTTTGGGAGTTTTTCAAAATTTTCAAAAAATTACAAAATTCATCTTCAGGTGAAAATTGGAAATTTTATGGCCAAACAATAATTTCGAAAAAAGTGAAAAGATTCTTATGTCCAAACGTGCTCTAGTGGGCGTTGGACGAAAGAATTGTAAAATCCCAAAAAAAAAGTAAAAAAAAAAATTCAAGTGAAAATGGTAATTGAAAATTAGAGTTGTGTTTGGACATGAATATAATTTTGAGTTGTTTCTGAATTTTTGTGAGTGATCTGAATGAAAAATTTTGAAAAATAACTTTTTGGAGTTTTTCAAATTTTCGAAAAATTCCAAAATTCATCTTCAAGTAAAAATTAAAAAATTTATGGCCAAATACTAATTTCGAAAAAAAGTAAAATTTTTTTGAAAAAAAATAAAAAAATTCTTATGTCCAAACGGACTCTAATGGCTCCAATAACAAGCCAATAGTCATGGCCAAACACTAAAAACTATGGAGTGCCGGAGCAAAGAAGTTTATAGATTTTGGATTTTACAACATAATAAATACTAGATTCGTAATTAAATATATTCACATATTTAATAAATTTTTTTGATACATATATAATTAAGGTCTAGGTAAAAACAATTCAATATGTGCAAATTCGTATCTAGCATAGTTGCTCCGCCCTCTGAAAACACTATCCAAATTCTAACAGACGGTCATTATCCATGCATGCATGTAAAAGAAAAGACTTGATAAGTTGTTTACCCGTAAAACAGTACAGTTGAATTTATATGTGATTTCTAGATAAGCGAACTAATTTGATCCTGAAATAATACGGTAATTGAAGAAATGTACAATACTTAGCCTTAAAATGTAGATGAAACAACAGAGATGACAGTTCCAGGAACAAGGTTTAAGGGTACAGTAATGATGAGATCACAAAGAAAAAAAAAAAGATTGTATTAAGCTTTGTGTGGAATGTAGTGTAAGTTTACCAAGAAAATTTTTGTCCTTTACAGTGATAACTGGGCTCACTATTTATAGTTGTGTCGAGCGAAGGAGGTCCTAGGATCATGCCCTCTTTTAATGTTAATTATGAGGGTCATTGATGAAGATGTAAGCGGTGAATATAAATACAAAATTCTCTGTAACGGACCGTCGCTCTTAACGCTGCAGAATATTCCTTATTAAATGCTACCGGACGCAGAGCATTTAATACACCTTTATGAACGTTATCCCTTCCGATGACAAGCGGAATGACTGCGTTCGATCTTCGGCCATCCCCGTCTAGGGTTCGACGTGTCTTTTCTTTAGATGACCACGTGTCATATCATATTTATCCTATACACAAGTACAATCTTTTTATTGCAGCATCTATCTTAAGAAAAAAATAAGAATATTTTTAGTTCATAAATAAACTTTATGGTAACGCATTTTAATGTGGCTTTTATGCTTTTTTAGTCCAACATTTACGGTTAAATAATGCTATTTCCTAAAGCTTTTTAAGTAAATTTTCAAACATATGAACGCAATATATCATAAGTAAATAAATTAGTTAGAAGTACAAACACAAATTTGATGTAGTAGCTTATCTTTGTCTTTTTTAGGCCACCATTTATTTAACAAAAACTATTAAGAATGTCAAAAATATCATATCGCTACACTTTATTATAAATTAAAATTAATAAAGTTTCTCGAAATTAAAGATAACCTGTAAAATAAAACAACGAAGAACTCTATACTAATGCTGTAGACTTTTATTGAAAATTGAATAACCAAATATTAAAAATTTTAGGTGCAATTTTATAGTTGTGTTGAGCGAAGGAGGTCCTAGGATCATGCCCTCTTTTAATATCAATTATGAGGGTCATTGATGAAGATGTAAGCGGTGAATATAAATACAAAATTCTCTGTAACGGACCGTCGCTCTTAACGCTGCAGAATATTCCTTATTAAATGCTACCGGGCGCAGAGCATTTAATACACCTTTATGAACGTTATCCCTTCCGATGACAAGCGGAATGGCTGCGTTGGATCTTCGGCCATCTCCGTCTAGGGTTCGACGTGTCTTTTATTTAGATGACCACATGTCATATCATATTTACCCTGTACACAAGTACAATCTTTTTATTGCAGCATCTATCTTAAGAAAAAAATAAGAATATTTTTAGTTCATAAATAAACTTTATTGTAACGCATTTTAATGTGGCTTTTATGCTTTTTTTGTCGAACATTTACGGTTAAATAATGCTATTTCCTAAAGCCCTTTAAATAAATTTTCAAACATATGAACGCAATATACATAATCATAAGTAAATAAATTAGTTAGAAGTACAAAAACAAATTTGATATAGTAGCTTAACTTTGTCTTTTTTCAGGCCACCATTTATTTAACAAAAACTATTAAGAATGTCAAAAATATCATATCGCTACAACTTATTATAATTTAAAATTAATAAAGTTTCTCGTAATTAAAGATAACCTGTAAAAGAAAACAATGAAGAACTCTATACTAATGCTGTAGACTTTTATTGAAAATTGAATAACCAAATATTAAAAAAATTTACCCACGTTTCCTTTTATGTGATACTCTTTCTTATTTACTTTGTGCCAAATAAAATTGATATTTTTCCATAAAAGAAAATTAATTTTCAAATTCTCAATTAAGTCTTAATATAATTACTTATAGCCACACAAATATACTCCTAAAATATATTTTAGAGACAGATTTCTTTACTTACATATTTAGTTTCATATGTATATTTTGGTAAGATATTTAATTTATATAAAGTTAGAAAGAGAATAGAAAAATGATTTTCACCTTCAAAAGAATCTTTAAGTAGTTTCTTTAAAACCACTCCAGCTTGAAGTTTTAAATGCTGTCTCTAAATAATCTAAATACTAAGCAAAAGAATTCTGAAAATCAAAAAAAAGTTTCTGTTATAAATTTTAAGAGTGGGTATATAAAAATTTGGTTTTTCTGTTAAACCGAAAAATTGAACCGTTAAAATCAAAAATCAAACTTTTAAAAATTATAAATCGTAAACTGACTGAAAAACTAAAAAACTAAAATTTTTGATTCGGTTGGTATTATGCTCACCCCTATTTCACTTTCAAAAGAATCTTTAAGTAGTTTCTTTAAAACTACTCCAGCTTGAAGTTTCAAATGCTGTCTCTAAATAATCTAAAGACTAAGCAAAAAAATTCTGAAAATCAAAAGAAAGTTCTGTTATAAATTTTAGCAGTGGGTATATAAAAATTCGATTTTTCTGTTAAGAAAAATTGAACCGTTAAAATCGAAAATCGAACTTTTAAAAACTATAAACCGTAAGCCGACCGAAAAACTGGAAAATTAAAATTTTCGATTCGATCAATTTTTTCGATTCGATCAGTATTATGCCCACCCCTATTTCACTTTCAAAAGAATCTTTAAGTAGTTTCTTTAAAACCACTCCAGCTTGAAGTTTCAAATGCTGTCTCTAAATAATCTAAAGACTAAGCAAAAGAGTTTCGGAAATCAAAAGAAAGTTTCTATTATAAATTTTAGAAGTGGGTATTTAAAAATTCAGTTTTCTTGTTAAACCGAAAAATCGAATCGTTAAAACCGAAAATCGAACCGAAAATCTAACTTTTAAAAACTATAAATCGCAAATTAATTGAAAAACTGAAAAATTAAAACCAAATAAACCGAAATTTTCGATTCGGTCGATTTTTTCAGTTCGGTCGGTATTATGTCGACCCTACCTTCAAAAGAATCTTTAAGTAGTTTCTTGAAAACCACTCCAGCTTGAAGTTTCAACTCATTTGAATTTGATAGTCACTAAACTTGATAAATAATTGACGTATTAATGGTTATAAAAGCAAAATAATTGATTATCTGATTCAGTTAGTGTTTCTCCATTTATATTAATTGATAACTAGCTAATAGTCATAGTAATATTGTTTCTTAGCTAATGACATTATATTGTCACAGCTACTTCCAGTCTTGTCAAATTAACATCCTACGCATTGTACCTATTGTACTATGTGTTGTGGTGTTTGTACGTTAGTAGTTTCTGATATTGTCAATTCCTATATTTTCTTGATTGCGTCTATATAATATTCATCACTGGCATCCACATACATATCTTATGATACAAAATAAGTCAGTGTCATTAGTCTTGTAATTGTACCTAACTAATTAAAATCACATGAGATGACTCTCCATTATTAGCCTTATACGTGAAACTGTCAAAATGTGTCAGCACCTAATTCTGGTCATTGGCTGTAAATTAAATGAACCCTGTATTAGCTAAGTCCTCCTATGAGGTATAAGTAATTCATGTATCAGGTATGTATAAATTGAATCGAGCAACCAAACATTGTACTGAACGGATTAAATTTTTATACAGGAATTATTTTACTTAGTACAGCCTACCAAACGACCCCTAAATGAACCCTATAGATCGAATATCGAATTGTGAGTCGAAAATCACACGTCTAAAATTTTGCAAATTTAATATGTTAAAATGCATAAAGAATCGAGGATATTCCAACTTTTCTCAACTTTGACCTGTAAGGTTTCGTTTGGTACGAACACAAGTAATGCAGGGATTAATAATGCAGGGATTAGTAATGCAGGGATTGTAGTACTGAGATTATTTTTTATCAAGTGTTTGGTTCATTGTATTAAAAATTAGCTATGCAATGTATAATCTAAGCTTGTGTTTGGTTTAAAACTGTACAAAATCTTCTTTGCAATTATACCCTTGAATATTTTTCTTTTTGTATATAAAGAAATTTAGGAAAAGGGTTTGAGGGGCGGCTTAGTAATTTTAGGATCTTATCCAGGTATAGTTAATGCAAGGATTAGTAATCCCTTGATTTTCTTGATATTAGCTAAGCTCTCCTATGAGGTATAAGTAATTCATGTATTAGGTATGCATAAATTGAATTGAGCAACCAAACATTGTATTGGACGGATTAAATTTTTATACAGTGATTATTTTACTTAGTACAGCCTACCAAACGACCCCTAAATGTATAGGCCTAGTCCGATCACGCTCGATTCTTTGTATTTTCATATTTTTCTTAAATAAATAAATTTCAAATGGTTTTTAAAAACATGAGTTTGCAACTTCCATTTGGAGTTTTCTTTTATATTTGAGGGCAGGTTTAAAGAAGGGAGAAAATAGAGAAGTGAACGGTGAAGAGATTAAACGGGCAGCCTGCAAGATATTCCGTGTTCATACAGAGGTATTGGGAAGGACTATATTTAAGGTTATTAAAATTAGTCCAAGCCTAAATGATTCGTCTAATTCGTTCAAGGTTGGGCTGGTTATTAACCCCCCTATTCATTGAATTCGATCCTTCTTGACCCAACTCATCTCAATCCAATTAAAGTTGGGCTACTTTTTAGTCCAAATTGATCCTTGAGTAACTTTGCCAAAATATGTTAGAAATTATTTTTTTTAGTTTGATATATTATATATGACCATAACAAAAAAAAAGTCTTATTTAGTAATTATACAATTTAGTAGAAAATAACACATATTAATTAAAACTTGGTAAGAGTTGGGCAGGTTGGCTATGACTCAAATTTTAGTCCATCTTGATCCAGCTCATGTTAGCTAAAGTAACTTTTGAACGGGTCAATAACCCGTCAGTTTATTGTCTCAGTCCATTTTGACCCGCTCAAAAATCAACACAAACTACGAATTTGACACTCTTAGCTGCACCATAAGGGGTGTGATAGACAACCTTACTTAATGCAAGTATTAATGTTACTTCTACAGCTCGAATTCATAACGTATAAATAACATAAAATAACTTTACCGTCGCTCTAAGACTCCCCTTATACACTCCGACTGAAAGTGGCAATATTCATGCACTTAACTATTCATCAAACTTTGACTAATTTCTTAATTGATGTTTCTCAATATCATAAATTTAGAAATTCTGCACTCATGAGTCATGACTTATTGTAAGAGATTTGTAGTTGTAGCACATAGAGTAATTGAGAGGATAATGTGTAGTATTCTAAAGAATATGGTTGAAGTATTTATTAAGATTTTTTTTGGAATATAATGTTTTCTTATAGTAGGTTTTCACAATCAAATGCCGTTTAAGACGAAACATTTTGTAATTATTAACTTTACGCAACTGTTTTAAGTTAAGAGACGAGTAAACAAGTTGAACTAAACACACCCAAAAATAGTATTGCAATTCCAATTAGCATTTGATTTAAATGTCAATTCTATAGCAATCTTTGGCCATATTTATCACGATCTTGTGAACTACTAGAAGATCGGATTAGACTCTTAGGTGTGGTTTGGTTCGAATACAAATTATGGTGGTGTTAGTTACGTTGGGATTAGTTATACTGATAGTATTTTTTGTTGACTATTTGGTATATCCCGAGAGAGGCCGTCTTCTCTCAGGCTAGCAGTCTTCTACTTCTAGTCGGCTGCTCTATGACGGGCTTCCCTCTTTCCTTGGCTCTGCTCGCTCGTCTACGCTCCGACCCAGAAAGTAATAATTGAAAAACGATGTTTCCTTGCCTGCATTAAGATTTAAAACTTGTCGTACAAAAAAAAGGCAATCAATCAGAATCAAGAAAAAATATGGAAATAGTGAATCAAGATCTAGATGGATCCCTATCTTTATCTCTATCCACGGAGATACCTTCTATATGGAGAGAGATCTATATATGAATCGGCCTAGGCTATCCTCTATCCAGATAGATAAGTCCCTATGAGCGACTACATCGATCTTTATATGTTTTGGCCACGTCCCTTTCCGCTCCGAAGAAGAAGGTTTGGATCTTTTAATCTTATGTCGTAAGGTATGTGACCTATGTTAGGTCCATAAGATTAGAGTATTAATCCTAAGTTGTCAATTTCACTGCTTTATCTTGGTATAACTTATCGTGAGATTTTTATTCCACCCTTTGACAGGTATATTTTATCCCAATACTATTTTTAATCTTAAGATAGCTTATCCCAAAATTAATAACTAAATAAGAAATAAAACGATACTAAATTTTTATCCTAAAATTAATTTTTTCTTATCCATCGTACAAAACGATCCCTTAAGGACTATATGTATTCTATGTTTATATAATTGTGTTTTTATTTGCACTATTTTCACTGTTATATAAAACCTACAACAGCAAGAACACTCAATTTTCTATTTGGAAGGTAACACAAACACTAGTGCGTTCATAGATGGACCAACATTATGAAGTTTTTTTATAGACTTGATTAATACGTTGTAAAGGTCGCTTTTACCCTTCTAGTTTTATCGAAATTCACATGTGACATTATACTTTTTTTTTTTTTTGTGTGTCATATAAAACTCTACCACAAGATTTACATTTTTTGCATTCTATTTAGAAAATTGGTCGTGCAGAAAGTTGAAAAGGATTTCCGAATAACCCTGCATACTGGATATCAGGATAACAGATAAAAAATCGGTAATAGCCTTAAGATAAAAAAAGTTTTCTTTTTTCTTTTTTCTTAAGTATTGCAATCGTTGGGTTTAATTATAGGTACCATTCATTCTTAATCTTGGTAAAACCCTTATCAATCGTGTATAAGCCGTATGGAAAGAATATTTTGTCGGAAAACTAATTCAAAATAGTAGTAAGAAACTTAAATTGTTTAGGATTTAATATTTGTTAGTTTATTTATTACATGTCTAAATATGATCTGTAGTTAGAATTAATATAAGAATAGGATTTTCTGCTTCTAATTGAAATAGGTTTCGTACTATTATAAATAGAGGTATTAGTAGCTTATATTATGTTTGGAGATTCGTGATAGCTGTAGAGAGTTTTCAGAGATTAATAATAAAATATTTTCCTTCATATTGGTATAAGAGCCAACAATCTTCACCACTAAATGATGTGGGATAACTTTTCTTGTTATGGCATCAAATACGTTTCCGTTGGCTTCTCCTCCCATATTCACAGGAGATAATTATCAATTATGAGCTGTGAAGATAAAGGCCTATTTACAATCTTTTGATCTGTGGAAAGCAGTTGAAGATGATTACCAACACTTTCGGACAATCCAACTTCGCAAATCAAGAACTACAATGAGGAAAAGGTAAAAAAAGTTCAAAGCAATAAATGCTTTGTATTCCTCTATTTCGGAAATTATTTTTACAAAAATTATGGAGTGTGAAATTCCTAAGAAAATATGAAATTTTCTACAAAATGAATACTTGGGCAATGATCAATTTGAGATTCAAAAGATGAGAGAACTTGGAAGGGATTAAAGATTATGTCGATAGACTTACAACAATTGCCAATAAAATTAGACTATTTGGTGGAAAAATTTTCGGGCAGTAGAATTGTTGAAATAGTTCTTGTGAGGTTGCCTAAGAAATTTTAATTTAAAATTTCTTTACTTGAGGATTCTAAATATCTCTCAAAAATTTCGGTTGATGATTTAGTCGATGTTTTGCAAGCTATTGAGCAAAGGAGTGCAATTAGAGATAAAAAAAATAACTGAACAAACCTTTGTTGCAAAGATACCAAGCGAATCAACCAAAAACGTAAAATTTTCACCCTGCGACATCTACAAGAAAAACAATCATGCGGAGAAGGATAGTTGGTTTAAAGGTAAACTTAATTGTTTTAACTGTAAAAGGTTTCAGAAAACTTTCAGAAATCAATAATAATTTATTTTCTTTCATAATTATATATTTATTATTTATCGAGTTTCGAAATATACATCAATAACAAGTACGGATAAATTAAAAGTAAGATTTTTCAAAGTAAGGATCAAAGGATGCAAAATGAAAATATTCCTAATCAAGATTTCCCAAAATTTTATATTCTCCATCATACTACCACATCCTCTTTCTTTTACGCCTGAGTTTACTGTATTATAAATAGTCGAAATTTACAAATTTTTATAAATTTAATCTCTTTCAAATCAACTTTAAAATTTCTGAGTTTGAACTTTCAAAAATATCAAATATACTGATCTTAAATTTAAACTAATTTCTTACAACTTCTGATATATAGGAGGATTTATAATATTTCCATACTTTTCCTCTAGCGTAACTCGAATCCAGAAGCTAACGATAAACATCCTTTGTTCTAGAGATCCAACTAACATAAAAAGCTATTCATTCGTCTTTTTCAATGGAAAGTGAAAACGTGGATAGGCTTCTCATAATCTCCAAAGGTTAAAGGAGCAGTTTCTTTATAACATGTGCGTTTATATATGTCCAACTTTACTAGAACCACACACAAAAGGAGATTACGACAAACTAAAAGACAAGCTACTCTCTCTAGATCTCTTTAATCTTTATCATAATAATTTATTTGAATCATGGCTATTGTAACTTTTCTAATGTGACACTTAGAGTAGAAAGTTTATATTTTTCTCGAATTCTGCGTGAACACGAAATAATTTATTTATCGAACTGTTTTTGTCTCCACGTTATAAAAGTAAGATTTTAAATAGTACAACTATGTCGCAATCCAATTGCAGGTAATTTCGTTGAACACAACTTCGGATAGAGGTATCTTGTATGCACTAAGCTATAAAAGAGTGTCTTTTTTGTTTTTCTGTTTTCATTGTTACTTTGCATAACATAATAATGACATAAATGAATTAAGGCATTATAGATATTCGACGAAGCAGTCTTACATCAAAGTGGATACGACAATCCTATAAAAGTAGCGATAAAGCAAGAAAAACGAAGTTGTAAATATTATTCTTATTTTATTTTATTTTTTAAAAAATTTTGGAGCAACGATAAAATTATCTTCGTGTGATCTATAGACAGTGGCAGATCCAGGATTTTAAGGTCGTAGGTGCTCACTCAGCAGCCATATAAAAAAAATTAGTTCATGCAAGAATCGATCCCTAACCACTTCATATTTGTGCACTCTATTTTCACCTCTTAACCAAAGCACCTAGAAGACTTTTTGTTTAATTGGTTCTTGCTAGTTCTTTAAACCACTATTTTCTGTATTTTTTATATAATTATATAGAATTTGCGTCAGGATTAATGGGTACTTCAGCACCTGACACGATTAACATAGATTGCTCCTGTCTATAGATTACGAATTCAAATCATGAAAGCAATTACTAATACTTATATTAAAATAAACTGTTTATACTATACTCCTTATAATATGGCTTGTTTTTAAATTTTACGTAAATACGAAATATTTGATGCATCAAACTGACCTTTGAATGAGAAGAAAGTTATAAAATAAAATGCTGCATGTATCAGAAGAAAAGGACAAAGCAAAACACAACGTTATAAGAAGAGAAGGATTTCCTCTCTCTCTCCCAAATGTCATTTTAAGAAAGAAATATAAGTGGGACAAATGTAAATTGAGAGAGGTGGCAGACACCAAGACATTAGAACGTGACCTAGATATTGACACGTCGACTATTGGATGCTGATCTGTCACCACTTGGTACATTTAAGTAGGGGTTGAGCTCTCCTAAGGCCCTCTTCTTTTGATTTTAATGCATGTGTAGTACTAGAATATGTCATCTTTATATGCATCGAATTTGTAGGTCAAATGTCTTTGATCCTGTTTTAAAACACGCAGTCCTTGTAAATGATTATGTCCCGTTTAAAAAATAGACTAATGTAATTCAAATGGACTTTTGTTTATTTTAAAAAATAGATAATAATTAAATTTATAAGTGGTTTTAAGAATACGTGAATTAATTCAATACAAAAGTTAAATTGTGTTTGATTAAACAAATAAAAAAAAAGTAAATTCAAACCACAAGAGGAGGATAATTCTAGTCTATCCACCCTCGATCCGGACTCACAATGACCATCTGATGAACGGGAACAAGAGCTTTCAATAACAATGAAAATAATAGTATAACGCTTTGGGATGCGTGTCACAATGTGTTCAATGAATAATCAGACTCCCCTTTATATAGTAGGAGAGTTTTACCCTAAGTACAATTCTATAAAAGGTAAAAAATCTTCTGTTTAACTTATCACCGGTTCTCTATCAATACGTGCCGCGATCCATGCCGTCATATACGGCCGGTCGCAGATATTACGGCTTTCTGTTGGTTGTGCTTGGTTGCCTGACAACGTTCTCCGAAGCCCTTTGGGATTTGGACCGTTCCCGGATCCTGGCCCCGATATTCTCGATGGTGGGCGTCAAGCTCCCGGACTCTAATTCGATGAGACCCTTGCCTTGATTCCGGTCCCTTGTCATTATGTCTCTAGCTCGATTTAGCGTATTGGAAGTAGGGGTGTATCATGAGCTCGGTTTTACCCGTATACAGATAGTCCCCTCGTTTTTCGGAGAGTAAGTTGACGAGAAACGACATGAGCTCCCCGATTCCTTCTTCAATACATCGTGACAGAAACGACAAAAAACCCAAAACGTCTCGTCAGTCATGTCATTATGACCTTAAATGCGTGCTAGCCGTCGATTGGCTGCCCCTGGACACGAAACGTCGCGGAGCCCCTATAAATATCCGCTCCTTCGTCTATTTTTTACTTTATATTCAAACTTCTACCCTCGTGCCTTCAGGATTTCATTATCCTTTTTTATACTCTAGCATTTTTACCTTCGTTACTCAAGATTCCTCAGTATATTGCAAAATTTTTACTCATTCTCTACACAAGCCAACACATCTGAGCTTTCAACTTTCAACCTTTCTCTATCTTTTTCAAGCTTTTCCAGATAACAATGGCCAAAACCTCCAAATCTGTTCCCAAAAGGTCGCTTCTACCCCCCAACCAACTGCCAAAATTAACGAAACCACTTCCGATGTGGTTGACCTCGAGAGGTCTACCGCTAAAGTGGTTACCGATGAACCGGCTGCTATAAAAGAGTGTCTTTATTAATTTTTCCTGAGCTCGGGATTTAACCACGTGCCCAGGTATACCTTACGATCGGGCAAGTGCTCAATCAATATGACTTGCTCTAGTTCTTCGACAGTTGATTTGGTGGTGTTGGAATCATCGGGGACTATGAAAGATTTAGGAACTCCGTAGTCTTCGTCCTCAAACATCCCATGCTTCTCCAGTTTGGTCGGGGCCGGTGTCGGTGATTGAGATTTGGTTCCTTCCTTGGCGACCGAACTCAGATCCTTTGGTGTAGAAAGTGCGCATATCGGGACAACCACGTCGACCGCGAACATCTCCTTTGCGGCCGGTTGTTCTTCGCAAATTGTTTTAATCCCTCCTGGCGTTGGGAATTTCAACACTTGGTGTAGCGTCGAGGGCATTTCCCTCATGTTGTGAATCCACGGCCTCCCGAATAAGAGCGTTGTATCTCATATCTCCTTCGATCACATAGAACTTTGCTTCCTGAATGGTTCCGGTGGTGTTCACCGGTAGTGTTATCTCCCCCTTAGTGGTCTCACATGCCATATTGAATCCATTTAAAACTTGGACTGTAGGCACAATTTGGTCTTGCAGACCCAGCTGCTCTACGACTTTCGATCTGATGATATTGGCTGAGCTATCTGGATCAAATTAACATACGCTTAACTCAAGATTTATTTATGAGTACAGATATTAACAGTTACATCGTTGTGTTGCTGCACAATGCCTTTAGCATCTTCGTCGTTGAAAGATAAGGTTCTTTTTGGCACGTAATCTCGAGTTCATTTTTCTATAGTGATGGACACTTTGGTGCGCTTTTAAATCAGCTCCTAGGGTACGTCGACCCCACCGATGATCATGTTAATTATGTGTTGAGGTTCCTCCTGCTCGGCCTGCTTATTAGAGTCCCTATACCTGAAATGGTTTTTGGCTCGATTGTTCAAGAACTCTCGGAGATGTCCGTTGTTTAATAACCGGGCTACTTCCTCTCTTGATTATCGGTAATCTTCCGTTCTGTGGCCGTGATATTTACACATTAGGTTGGGTTCCCTTTGGGATGGATTGGACTATAGAGGTCGAGGCCACTTGGTGTCTTTGATGCGTCCAATTGCAGATACGATGGCAGCGGCATCGATGTTGAAGTTGTACTCCAATAGCTTTGGCGCTTCCTTAGGCACGATGGGCCTGTCAAAACCGTTTTTGCTCATGAGTCTCCGATTATTTTGACCTCGATCGCTTCTGCTTTCACTTCTCATAGGTCTTTGTCCAGACCCATTACCTCTTCGATCTCCGTTTTATGGTTGATACCGATCTCTATTTGATCTCGATTCACGATCAATGTCTCTCTTGGATCTAGAAATAGCTATGATGGGATAAACGAACCCGAAAAGGACCCCAAGCTGATCATCTTTGACCCTAATTTTGAATTGATACCGCTTATGTACGTCGGACCAAGTTACAACCGAATATTCTATCAGATTTTGCTTCAACTGCACTGAAACCAATGAGCTTCGAGTATTGAATCCTTGGGTAAAGGCTTGAACGGCCCAATCGTCCGCGACTGGAGGCAGGTCCATTCATTCTATTTAGAATCGGGACATGATATCCTTAAGCATCTCATTATCTCTCTATTTTACTTTGAAAAGGTCTTACTTCCTGGTCTCGACCGTGATGGCCCCAGCTTGGTCTTTCATGAAGAAGTCTGCAAGCATTGCAAACGAGTCAATAAAATTAGGGGGTAAGTTGTGATACCATATCATAGCTCCCTTTGACAAAGTTTTCCCGAATTTTTTCAGCAGGATGGACTCGATTTCATCTTCCTCCAAGCCATTCCCTTTGATGACACACGTTTAGCAGGTGACATGCTCATTTGGGTTAGTTTTTCCATTGTACTTAGGAATCTCGGGCATGCAGAACTTCTTCGGGATTGGCTTCGAAGCTGCTCTTGGAGGAAAAGGTTTTTGAACAAGCTTCTTGGAATCAAGGCCCTTCAATATCGGTGGTGCTCCTGGGATTTGGTTGACCCTGGAATTGTAAGCTTTCACCTTTTTGTCATTGGCTTCGACTTTCTTCTTTCGATTCTACCCGTTTTGTCAGTTCCTCGAGCATTTTTATGATCTTAGGGTTAGTCCCGGGTCCGGCATCACTCGGCCTCTCCGTAACTAGTTCGTTTCTGCGAGTGATTTCCCGGGGCAGCTCAGGCTCAACCCTGCTGGGGGTGCGGTTCCGGTTCTACAGTTGGGTTATCGCTACCTGTTGAGCCTGTAGAATTTCGAAGATCACTCGCAAGTTGATCCAATCTCTTTCACCGTCGTGAGTATTTTGGGCTATCGATCGGACTCTCTTGCGGACGCTGTTCTCAAGATCGGTAGGCAAATTCACATTGATGGCCACATGTGAGTTAGCATCGATTGGGTCCGCGGCAGAACTCCGTTGGGATTGACAGGGGGCACCTTGTTACTGGGTACCATATCTTTGTTCTCGCCATGATGACCGAATTCAGCATCCACATTTAGAGGGGCAGCTTGGGAGTTCGAGATTTTAAACTTTGACCTGTAATAAACGACACTTCAAAGAACAAGTATAAAATAGAGTGTGTTATGAAAATTTGTATCAAATTGCCATTGTTATCCTTAGCCCCACGGTGGGTGCAAAACTGTTTATCCTTAAAATGGATAACAATTAAATTTGTAAGTGATTTTAAGGATACGCGGATTAATTCAATACAAACGATAAATTATGCTAGATTAAACAAATAAAGATATAGTAAATTCAAACCACGTGAGGAGGATAATTCTAGCCTTGATGATCCACCCTCGATCCGGACTCACAATGACCAGCACTGATGAACGAGAATAAGATCTTTCAATAACAATAAAAATAATAGCACGTCACTTTGGGATGCGTGTTACAATGTGTTCAATGAATAATCAGACTCCCCTTTATATAGTGCAGGAGTTTTATCCTAAGTACAATTCTATAAAAGGTAAAAAATCTTTTGTTTAACTGATTACCGGTTCTCCATAGATACGTGCCGAGATCCACGCCGTGATATCCGGCCAGTCGCGGATATTACGGCTTTCTGTTGGCCGTGCTTGGTTGCGTAACAACGTTCTCCGAAGTCCTTTGGGATTTGGACCGATCCCGTATCATGGCCCCGATATTCTCGAGGGTGAGCGTCACGCCCCCAGACTCTGACTCGATGAGACCCTTGCCTCTAGGGGTGCTTAGCCGGCGGATTGCGCAGATAATTACGCTTAACGGTTTGGCTTATCGGTTATCGGATTATAAATATAATAATCTGCTAGCCATCCAATAAGACAATGGGCGAATTGGTATCGGATTAACGATTATCATATGGTTATCGGGCGATTTACGGCTAAATCAAATAGAAAATTGTTGAACAGTCATCAAATCCTTTAACATAAGCATGCATTTTAATTCACCCAACACTTTGAATTAAAATATTAGACGGGACTTGTCACTTTTGGTTTGACAGTAATTTTAAAAGCTATTGTATATTTGCACATTTTAATGTGATTATATTAAATTCTAAAAGATGTTTCTTCTTCCTTTATTGTTATTTGGGAAATTTCTAATAGAGATTTTATGGTGCAAATGTGATGATAATAAGAAAATAATTTTTGTGTTGTAATTTAACGGCCAAATACATAGTTCAAACTGTCTCTGTTAGCTTGATAAAAATCATACCATTAGCATTGTTATCAACAAAGGTAATACTACGGCCCATAGAAGAATTCAATTCATGTCCACTCATAATTCAAAAAAGCTAGAGACGACTGCCATTAGGCATTAGCTACAGATATCAAACAATTCTATCATTCTATGTTACAATTTTGCATGCATTTGCTTGGTTTAAAGAATGTTCAAATTCAACGGGTAATATGCTGGGAACAATATCATCTAGTGTCTAAATTCTATGCATAGTAAGATGACATGTCTATGGTTTCAGACTTATATCGGATTCAAATTCAAAAGACTATTTTGTTAATCTAACAGTATTTTTGAAAAGTTGTCTTCCAATCTAGTATATATAAGAATTACCGATAAGTGTAAAAGTGTAAATATAAAAATTCTTAACAGGTGAAGAGTTTACCCGATAAGAAAGTTGAGTAATCTGCCCCCAAACCGTTAAGCCGTTAATTATAAAATCTCAATCCGTTCACTATCCATGCTCTCGATAATCTGATACCAATAAGCCACTAAGTCATCGGTTCGGTTCGATTAATGGTTTCAGTTCGGTTTTGAACAACCCTACTTGCCTCGATTCCGATCTCTTGTCATCATGTCTCTAGCTCGGTTTAGCGTATCGAAAGCCGAGATGTACCATGAGCTCAGTTTTATCCGTATACAGACCTATGCGAATTTATCAATGTTTTCAATAAAAGATTATTATGTTAGATAAGCCATATCAAAAAAAAATATATAATAATTAAACAAATTATAGAAAAACGAACAAACAATGGCTATAAACTAGCCTATCCTCGACATATCTCAACTGAATATGAAGTAACCTTTGGACGGGTTAATGATCCAGCTAAAACTGATTCATTTCATTTCAATTCGGACAAGTTTTGTGAAATTTTTTAAGATATTAATAGGTAAAAGGATTGGGGTTAGTTGATTATATTTGCATTCATTTCAATCTGCCTATGTGACAACCTTAGTTTTTCTTTTAAAGATTCTGCAACACCTATTCTTTGTTGTTACTTTAATGTTAGGCGCATTTCCGGAGGTTGTCGAAGAGGTGTTTAGAGTAACGATAAAATTATCTTTTTTCGATATATAAGTTATATATTTGAGTCGTAGAATCAGTTATTAATTTTTATATTAATATATGTATTTATATCATACTTTTTGAAATAATGTCCTTCCTTAAATTCTACTTAAATATGAAATACCTTGTATACCGACCGCCCTTTGCATTTCTAGAAGTTGTTATGCATGTAAATTTTTTGCTGGTTTATGTTCAATGGACTATGCAATTGTTCAGTAACTTGGAATTAACGCTAGAAGACGGGAGGTTTGGTACATGCACCAAAAAGCACGCAAATTGGGCTTACTCTGCTAGTGGTTCGGTTTGGTCTCGCTCCCTTTAAGCACTATTCCTCCTCACTAAAAAGAGCGATTGAGAATCTCGAGAACTTTTTCGAACGTCTGTATTCGCGGGGCGATTGGAAAAGAAAGAAACAATGTACCAAAAGTGACAAATATAAAACAGTGTGTGTGTGTATATATATATATATATATATAAATGAAATGTGGTATTTTCTCGATAATTAATGTTTGTAATTTAATTTTGCTCTTCCTCTTACAGATGTAATGTTTTAATGCAACAAGAAGATAAACTAAAATTCACTCAACAAACTAAAAGAGTATGGAAATTAGTTTTGAGGATACCATACAAATTGCACTTCCAACTATATCATATTTAAACTCATTTTCGAAAAGTACATAGATAATTGATCAAAAAAGGTAATTAAATGATGTCATAATTGGTTGAATATACAAAATAAGCATGCATAGATAATTCAATATTGTACAAATTCCTATGAAGTAAAACAATTATATATAAGTATTTATTTCCATATTTGAATTAACTAGCTAAACCTGCCGCAAGCTTGGCTCTTAAATCTTTTCGAAGTATTTTCCCTGATGGAGCTTTTGGGATTGCTTCTGTGAAAAATACTCGATTGATTCGCTTGTAAAATATAACCTGCATTAATTATATATTTAAATTCCTTCAGTCAGGTTAAATTATTTATGATCAATCAAGAATGTAAATTATGTATTTGGAGATCAAAGATATAGTTGCATTTGCGGAAAGATAACAACAACAATAACAACAACCGATAAGTGGGATTCCAAAAGAGTAGTGCGTAAATAAACCTCAGCCAACTTTGTGAGGATAAAGAATTTGTTTTCAATAGACCCTTGGCTCACAAAATAATACAAAAGGAAAGATTTTATTTTATTTTACGAGCTTCTCTTCCTCTATGCTTCGAATAAATAAGATATACTATTAAGGGTTGTGGTGGAATTTATAAGATCCCTCTAGCTTTAGTCACGGTTTTAATCTCTGGAAATAAAAAAAAATCCCGGTAGGGAATACTTTTCCTTTACGCTAAACAAATTCTAATTAGCCGAATCCTTAATGCGAGTACCATACAACAGGTAGGAAACCAAAAAAGAAAAGAATAAATTAGACACGATATTTACCTGTTCGGATACATATTTTTTGATCTCTTCCTCTGAAATTTTGCTACCATTTGCTCTCACTACAAAAGCAACAGGAACTTCTCCTGCAGCCTCATCTTTCATCCTGTGCATAAGACATTTGTATTAAGTTTTTTTTCATTAAAAATTGCTGAAGTATAATGTGAATTAAATATAATATGTTTTGTATATTTATTTTGGGCATGACAAAAAATAAAAAAAAAATGACATAGACTAATGTAAGGAGTCGTTTGGTACGAACATAAGTAATGCAGGGATTAGTAATACAGGGATTAGTAATGCAGAGATTGTAGTGCTGGAATTATTTTTATCAAGTGTTTGGTTCATTGTATTTAAACTAGCTATACAATGTATAATCTAAGCTTGTGTTTGGTTTAAAACTGTATAAAATCTTCTTTACAATTATACCCTTGAATATTCTTCTTTCTGTATATAAAGAAATTTAGGAAAAGGGTTTGAGGGGCAGTTTAGTAATTTTAGGGTCTTATCCAGGTATAGTTAATGCAGGGATTAGTAATCCCTTGGTTTCCTTGGTATTAGCTAAGCCTTCCTATGAGGTATAAGTAATCCATATATTAGGTATGCATAAATTGAATTGAGCAACCAAACATTATATTGGACGGATTAAATTTTTATACATGGATTATTTTAGTTAGTACAGCCTACCAAACGACCGCTAGAAGTAGATAAAGAGACTTACGGTACAACAGCAGCATCAGTTATATTTGGATTGGAAATTAGCAAAGCTTCTAATTCAGCAGGAGCAACTTGATATCCTTTGTATTTGATTAATTCCTTCAATCTATCCACTATAAATACTTGATCATCATCATCTATGTATCCAATGTCACCAGTGTGTAACCATCCTTCTTTGTCTATCGTTTCCACTGTGGCTTTTGGATTATTCAGATATCCTGTGCAAAATTCAGATATCCATAGTATTTCAATAAGATAATTTTTCAGAAATATTAGATTATCTAAATACTATTAAAGCATATATTAAATTATTAATTTCGATTTCTTTTTGTGACCATTTTTGTTCAGTTGTACATCATATATATGTGTATATATATGGTTTACAGAGTTATAAATGAGATACTTCATATTTTGGACCATTATCTTGGGCCAAACAATTGCAGAAGCCAAGTGCACAGATAGTCATTCTCAGAAAATTTAAAGATTAGCAAGTACTTATTTTGTCATGAAATTTTAAACTAAAAATTCTTATCTTCAGGATAATTTAGAAGATAAGACTTAAAGAGTTATAAACGAGATACTTCATATTTTGGACCATTATCTTGGGCCAAACAATTGCAGAAGCCAAGTGCACAGATAGTCATTCTCAGAAAATTTAAAGATTAACAAGTACTTATTTTGTCCTGAAATTTTAAACTAAAAATCTTATTTTCAGGATAATTCAGAAAATTTTTGCCTCGAAAAATTGAACTGAAAAACTGAAATACAGAATATACTGGCTAATTCCTAAATAGTAGCCCGTTAGAGTGGCTATTTGATGTCATTTCTACGCCAACCTATTTCCTTCCTGTGTCCCAAAATCATAGTAGGAAATCTAATAGGCCCATATAACTTGGGTCAAAATGCAGCAATTAATCCACACCTAAAGTCTATTATTTGGACCCATAAACTCCAATTTTCATTACATGGAATTTTTGCAATCAAGTAAAATTATGAATTATTAATCTAAATTAGCTATACCTTGATCAGGTTGAAGGATGCACAACATACATCTCTCTCTCTCTATATATATATATGTACAATCTGTGTATATCAGCTAGAAAGAATAAATAGTAAAGTCAGTTAGCTATTAATGTAAAGATCCCTTATGTTATTCTGCCCCTTGTATTCTTGTTGTTTAGTCCCATTAGCTCCGTCTTAATACTTTTCAAATCTTTTTAAAAGATATCTTGGATCCGCTTCTGATCTTTATCGGTGCTTATTCGAACATGAATGAAACATACCTTTCATAATCTGATCACCTCTAATGCAGATTTCTCCGGCATGATTCCGGGGAAGCGACGCACCGGTGTTGGTGTCGACGATCTTCATCTCAGCATTCCGAACAACTGTCCCACAGGATCCAGATTTGACTTCAAACTGTTGTTTTGCAAAAGCTAGACACATTGATAACACTGGACCTGCTTCAGTCATTCCATATCCCTATTTAATTTGCACATTACAACCAGTAATAATATTAGTTTAACCTTAATTGCATGCACATGCATGGGCGATCCACGTCCAATAGAGTGGGTGCCGAAACACCCATTGTTTAAGAGTTCGAGACTGTTATATTTTATATGAAATTCTTAGAAATTTGCTCTATAATGATAATGAGCACCCACGAGCAAAACTTGGGGTTGGGTACTTTGGTTTTGAGAGAGGGATTAAGGTCACTCTTAACTCTTCATGTCGGACAATCAAAACTTGATTGAAGCATTTTTATTTACCGTTAGAAGATCCTCTCCTTATTTCCGTTGTTTTCCCTTTTGTGGTTTTCCTTATTTCCTTTTATTCTTATTACCTTTTTTCTTTTTTATAAAGAAAATATTAATTATTTACTAATTTCACGGGATATGTATTATCTCTCATCAGCAATAGAGTATCAAATAATTCTATCAATCAAGTCTTAGACAGATATCACGTATCAGTTATACTTATATTATATGTTTATCATAATTAAAAATAGTCGAGCACCCATTACATTAAAATCCTGAATCCACCGCGGCATACATGCTAGTGTTACCTTCTAATCAATACCTTCTTTTCTGCCATAAATAGCGTTTTGTTTGTTAAGAAGTTGACGTTTCATGTGCACAACTATTTTTTAATCATTTGTTTCTTCATTTATTTTGTTTATTCAGAATTGTTTGCTTAGTCATATGGACC
>MCJB01048596.1:56592-66958 GCA_002018475.1 Nicotiana obtusifolia | reverse complement strand
AAGCAGAAGTATTTATAGATTCTCAAGGAAAATTATGTTGGTCTAGCAGAAACAATTCAAGATTTTCAATTGATCCTTTTTGGAAAATTGTAGTCTGTTTGGTCAAGTTTCTCTAAAAGGTTCTCTTAACTTAAGGTGTTTGGCCAAGCTTTTTTAGAGAAAAAAAGTGCTTTTAGGAAGCAGCAAAAGCAGTTTCTGATAAGCATAGTTTCTTCCCAAAAACAGAAGCAGAAACAGTTTTGATTTTTCTTCTTACCAACAATTCCCTTAACAAAATATAGTATATATAAAAAATAACTGTTAAATCTAATACTTAGGATATTAATGGATAAGTATTTCTTCTTATTTTTAAGATAGTTTTCTAGTATATAGTGACTTTCGAGTGAATGTTTTTATATTTGCTGAATGATTTTTAATATATATGAATAATATAAAAAGAGGTAAAGTACTTTTTAATTTATTTTCATATTTTACTTAAATAAAATAAAAAAATTTAATTATTGCCTGTAATAATAAATTTTTGAGATTATTTATTTACTTATAATATTAATTATTAAGTAAATATATTCATGTCCTTATTCGTAATTTGATACTAAAAGCACTTTTTGAAAAGCTTGGCCAAACACAAAATATTGTCGAAAGTGCTTTTCAGAGTGATTAACCAAACACAAACTACTTCTCTCAAAAAGTACTTATTTCAGAAACTCTTTTGAAAAAAGCACTTCTCAAAATAAGCTGATTTTTCCAGCTTGGCCAAACAGACTATTAGATGGCCTTTCTGATAAGGCCTTTTATTTGGTATGTAACATTGATGAAGCTAACGCGAAGGCGATGAATTTAGAAATGGAGAGCAATTTAAAGAAATGACCTTAAATCTTTATGTATTGACCCCTAATCGAATTTTTTTGAAATTCAAAAGTGAAAGAAAATATTTTATCTACTGATAGTGGTCAAATTAGCATATTATCAAATCACGCCCCTATTGCCACAATTGTAGATATATGGATTTTGAGAGTAGGCCTTAAACCAAAACTCTTAAATCCACGAAGCCAATCTTAATGTACGGAGAAGCTTTGCGCACCATGAGTTGAAATAGCAGCTTTATTTCTATTTTATTTTTAGTTTACCAACAAAAAAATGGCTTCTTAAATTTGAAAATAATTAATTTAATTTTTTTTTTTTAACTCCGATGACAATTTTTAGTCATATAAGTATTTTGGTATATTAAATATCATAAGTTTCAAAATTTTATAACAAAACAAATATTATGACATATTTATATTTAATAAGTTTCAAAAAAATCATTATGTCTACTATTCGTTGCCTTTTATACATTGTATATCTCTAATAAAGGTCAAACGCTGCACAATTTTAATTTTTGATAGGCAATGTCAAGTTTGTCAAAGATCAAGGACCATCTTTGTATGTCATCATTTATAATTTCAACTAAAATCTAGTCCCCATACCATATCAGATTTGGGAAATTAACTACCAAAAAAGTGCTAATATCATAAAAAATAAGAGTAAATAACGTACTGTAACACATTAAAATATATGAATATTGCAAACAATTCCACATTGGCACCACTATAGGTAGAGCCAGAATTTTCATTAAGAGGAATCAAAATATAAGAAAATAAACTCACCAAGAAGTTAAGAGGTATCAATATATAGTATGTATACATATTTTTAAAAAATTATCCAACTACACACAATAATTTTCCGACGAAGGGGTGTCGATTAACACCCCGTGGGCGCATGTGGCTCCGCCATTGAGCACATATATATAAGGGTAAAGAATATCCCTATGAACTAAGCATCTCGCATTTATGCAAGGCTCGAGGAAAGAGCGCACCCCAAGAGATGTGATGTAGGCAGCGTACCGTGATGCTAAATTCACAAAATAAAAGGAAATGCAAGAAACGAGTTTGTCGTACTTTACCTGTCCTAGTATGGCATTCGGCAGTTTAGCTCTAACAGTATCTTCAAGCTCTTTCCCCATTGGTGCAGCCCCAGACATTATCATCCTTATACTTGACAAATCATATTTATCGACCAATGGACTTTTTGCTATGGCCAAAACTATAGGCGGCACAAATGGTGCAATTGTCACCTTATGCTTCTCTACTAGCTCCATTAATACTTTAATCTCAAACTTTTGCATTATCAAAATTGTTGCCCCAACTCTTAGCCCACAAAGTAACACAGAATTGAGTGAATAAATATGAAACAATGGCAAAACACACATAATCACATCTTCACTATTGAAATGAAGATTAGGGTTTTCACCATCAACTTGTTGTGCTATACTTGTTACTAGCCCTTTATGTGTTAACATTACTCCTTTTGGCAACCCCGTCGTGCCCGACGAATAGGGCAACGCCACGACATCATCATGAAAGATTTCTATATCAGATAAAATGGTATTATAATCATAATTATGATTATCTTCCTCTAATTGATCAGTAATTAACTCAGTAAAACTAAGACAACCATATTCTGGTGGTGAGTTATCCGTACACATAATTTTCACCTCGTTTTCCACGGCGAAACTCTTGACTTTATCAACGTAACAAGCTTGTGTAATAATAAGCTTCACATTTGACGCTTTTGCTTGCTTTGTGATCTCCGACGGCGTGTAGAACGGATTCGCCGTCGTGCTTATCGCTCCTCGGAACGATGCTCCGAGGAACGCGAACACGAATTCGGGCGAATTCGGAAGTAAAAGCATGATAACATCTCTTTGTTGAATTCCAAGTTTGTAAAGTCCGATAGCAACTCTTTTGGAGGTGAGTTCAACGTCGGCATAAGTGTATGTTGCACCCGTTGTACTATTGATCAAGCAAGTACGTGAACTGAATTGGGAGATATTTTCAAAGCAATAAGTATGAAGAGGAAGATGATTTGGGATGTAAATATCAGGAAGTTTTGATCGAAAAATGTATTGATCATAGTGATTTTCTTTGTTTTTCACCATTTCCATAATCTTTTGTTTTTGTTATGGAGAGGGAAAGAGAGAGAAGAAAAGAGAAGGTGGTTTTTTGGTATAGAGGTATAATTAAGATGAAGCTTAATTTATCTTTGGTTTGTTTGGGAATTGGTAGGAAGTTATAGACAGAGGCAAGAGGGTTAGGTGATGGTAGAGGAACTGGTAAATTAATGGATTAGTATTGGTCATAACTTATAATTGCTTGGAGTTTCTAAAAAATTGGTGCAGAAATATATGCAAAAGTAGATCGACTTAAGTTATATATACTGATCATATAAACAAAATTGCATTGTTAAGTCACTCAAAAATTATCTACATAAATTTTTTCATAAAAGTAAAATTTATAATCTTGAAAATAAGACCGGTAACATACTACAATAGAGAAATATGATTACCGACCCAATGTTCCTTAGGTCGTTTACTAGTGTCCGGATGAATTTTATGGGATCCGGGTCCAGGATCCCGGGCCCACATAGCACACGAAAATATAGAAATCGAGTCGAGTTTTCGTTTTATGGCCCTAAAATGAAATAAAATGAGGAACGGTCATGCAAGATCAGTGACCAATGTTCCTTAGGTCGTTTACTAGTGTCCGGATGAATTTTATGGGATCCGGGTCCGGAATCATATATATATATATAGTGTATGAGTTTTTTATATTATGGGTGGATATTAGCTAAACATAAAGTAGATTAGATAGCTTTAGCCAGCTCATTATATTTATAAGGATATTATAATATTTAAGGGTATCTTTCGTCTTAAAAATGTTTCTCCTTTTTTGTCGACTTTCATCCATATTTGTCGAAAGAATTTAATATGGTATACTCTTGTGGTTACAATTGAAATATTAGAGTCAATTATATCTAACTATATACAATTAATATTGCAAATTTAGCATTATGACAGCGCATGAGCTATAACACAATATAATTACTTGCATGATACGGCCGGCTATATCATAAAGATTACAATTTGGTTTTAAGTCAAAATTAATCGCAAGATATGATACTATAATAAGTACTATGTCAATTGAAACTTTTTAAATGTAAGAGTGCACATAATTAAACGAGGTCATTTAGGGCATTCTGTACATTTTTCTTATATGAAAAACTTCATCTTTAAAGTTAAAAGGTGTAATAATTAAGGGTTATTTGCGTCGGTGTATCTTTGAAAGCTCAGACGGAGAGAATAAACGGACTCCTCGAGGGCTACTTAAGCCACTTTAGTGCAAACCAGAAGGACTTACGCTATTGGATGTTGCTCAGTCCTGCTATAACTTAACAACCAAAAAGCTCTGCGTCGAACTTCAGCCCCTTCGAGTTGGCCACAGCGTAACAGCCCCCGACGCCCCACACCATTGCGATAGGAGGGGACTTGCCCATCAACCTACTTTGCCAAGAGGTGACAGGAGCACAACGACCTTAGCCCAAAAGAACCCATACTTACTAATTTGGACTTGGTAATCGAAATTAAACGGTTTTCTATTTCTAGTTTCCACTCATAAAACGTAAACTTTTTTTTCCAATTAAAATTCATGTCCAAATGAAACACAATTGACCACTTCAACTTCAAATACTTTTCTTTTTATAATTTCAACTCAATCTAAGTCCACAAATTTTACAAGTATAATCATTCGGTAAAACGAGAAATTATTGTTAACCTAGTAACAAACCCTTTTCGCTAGTGTTCTATTGTTGTTTTCTTTTTTCCTTGTCGTTTCTCCAACTTGCTTATATATTTTATTATTATATAAGAGTATGTGACGCCACATTTGACTACAGGTTCATATGAGTAACTACACTCAATTGTACATGTTCACCTAACATAATGACTGGTCAAAAACATAACTTAAAATACAAAGCCAGTCCGATGCACAAAGCATCTCGTATTTACGCAGGGTTCGAGGAAGGGCTACATTCCTAAAAATATGATGTAGAAAGCCTACCCTAATACAAGCATTAGTAACTGCTAATACGACTCGAACCTGTGATCTATATGTGACGCCACATTTGAATACGGGTTCATATGAGGTACTACACTGAATTGTACATGTTCACCTAACATAATGACTAGTCAAAAACATAACTTAAAATACGAGATCAATCCGATGCACAAAGCATCTCGTATTCACGCAGGATTCAAAAAAAGGCTACATTCCTAAGAATATGATATAGACAGCCTACCCTAATGCAAGCATTAGTGGCTACTAATACGGTTCGAACCTGTGATTTATAGATAACAGGGCGACAATTTTACTATTATTCCAAAGTTCCCCTTCTAATAATGTATTTTTATAAGAAAAAATTAAATAGAGGCCGAAAGTTTGATATGGTCATCGCGGTGTAACAGATGGTACAGCTTACCTACTTCCATTCTAAAGATGCATAAGGCGGATTAAATTTTCTGAAGATTTAGTCATTAGGCATACATATGTGTGCTTCGTTTACTACATCAACTTACATATCTCGTTGACAAAGCTTAAAGACGTTAACTACGAAGTTCATTACTTTATACCCATCCATGATTTTCTTAAACGATACATCATTATCAACCAAAAATAACACTAAATAAGATTGTGATTAAGTGAGCAGAGTAGTCAACGACAGCAACAACAACAAACCCAGTAGTTTCCCACAAGTGGGATCTGGAGAGGGTAAGATGTACGCAGCCTTACCCCTACCCCTGAAAGGGCAGAGTAGCCAAGGTGCTAAAAGAGGCAAGAAGCGATCTCGTTCGACCGACATAATCATACCATCAAGAATATATACCCATTGTCTTGTATTGATGATTTCTTTGATCAGCTTCAAGGTGCTAAGACATTCTCCAAGATTGATTTGGGATTGAGTTATCACCAATTGAAGACTCAAGCTTTAGACATTCCTAAGATAGTGTTCAAGACTCGTTCTGTTCACTATGAGTTGTTGATGATGTCTTTTGGATTGACTAATGTTCCAGCGGCATTCATCGACGACTTGATTAACCGCGTGCCTAACCACACAGTAAAATAAATACAAGCTACTATATTTAGATAAGCCATCAACTAATTTTTCTCCAAGACTTTCCTATTTTCTTTTCTTTCGTTTTCCAGCTCAGTAAAGAGTAACTAGTCCATGTTAAATATGACAAAATAGAATTGTGAAACAAAATCCTAAAATTAGTAGAGACGCATCCTAACGAGGTGCCAGAAAGCATGGAAGCAAATGTAAGTAAAACAAACTCTTTTGCGAAAGCAAGAGGCATCAGAAACATTTCATTCTCAAAAAAATATATAGTATCAACTTTCAAGGTAATAGAAAGCCAGTAGACCTTGAAGAACCTTATGCAACAATGCTCCTGTAACGTATTCTTTCAAATTTATCATCATTATATGAATCTGACAAAAATGGGTTTGATTTACCAGTGTCCTCTGGAATGATGTGACGAAGATATAAGGGCCACACTTTAGGCCTTCGAAAGAATTTTAACAATGTCAAGTAAAAATTGGTTGAATTAGAGATAGCACCTTTTTATGGCTTCAAAGCAAGGGCAAGACCCAACTTGGGTACTGGATTCTTTGCCTTTGTGTCATACTCAGCAGAGAAAGTAATAAGCGACTTTGGCCTCCATTCCCGCTGGCAAAGCATTGCAACCTTCCCATTGTCAGAAAACCTAGTCTTCACAGATGTTAATGGATCGACTTTGTGAGCACTCCCGATGCTGAAGCTGTTCTCATAGGTAGATAATCTGTGAATCATCTCCGCAGCAACTTCAGTTCCACTTGCTGGATCGACAGAGTGTACATATGATGCCTTCACAGCTTGTCCCTTGTCCGTTCTATATGGATAGCAACAACATTGCAGATTAGACACTCAGAAATATCAAAGAAACGTTGTACATATTGCACAAGCACAAGTTAAAATCTCTAGTTTATTGAACAAATAAAGCTGATGATGAGTGCAGTTAAATGCAACAACTGAGGGTTTGAAAGGGGGGTAAAAACAAAAGACTAAAGCTTGCTACATTAATATGGTAGTTGAAGGCTTGACACTGCATGCAACTTCAGCCACATCAGAGCAATGTGCAGAAACCCACACGCATTATAAAAGGCACACACACTTACTAAAGAAAGGACTGGGTAACGTGGCAGCATAGGAACAATGGTTCCCCCTACTAGTGAAGGGAAAACCGGAGTTCTGTGCCACTATATGAGCTCAAGAAACAAATGAAAATTGAAATGCGAGTTTTAGTAGTCCAATATAATATCCCAAGTTATGTAAATGCTTCAACAAAATGTGCAATTCAGGAAATTTGGAAACAATTTATTTTTGTATATGTTCAATAGGAAAACACACTTCAGCAAAGTAAGCAGCAAAGTAATTCACGCCACAGTTGCACATTTCTTTTAATACTACAACTATATAAGAATCTTGAAATAGAAGAACCGTCATCAATGCTTGGCGAGCAAATATGTGTAGCACATTTCATAGATAACATCTGTATTCCCTAATCTGATAATGTAATTTCCTTTGAATCTCCAGGTTTTGCTTCATTACCTTTCTATCCATATAAAATTAGATATTACTTTAGACAATCAATGTACATTTCAATTAACCAGCTCTCTTCCTAATCCCAACAAAGGACAATAACATACGTACAGCTTGCACATAAAACAAAAAGAGATCTTCTTTGCTAGCACAATCTATTGATCATTTCATATACTCCTTTAAACTATTTATATGACCTGATTTAGGTTCTATGCAACATGACCAATGTAATGCAATTGATTGGCTAGACAGTATTAACAAACTTTGGAGACCTAAAGAAGAAGCAATGGGACAGACAATAAATACAAAGCCATTTTATGTTTCAGTTCTATTGATTAGGAAACTTACAATCCAGATTCACCTTAATTTTATTCAGTAATGGGTGTTCAACATACTTCATTTTTGCTTCTTAAATTCCTCGTTAATTAATAGGAAACCTAATCAGTCAGCCTTTCTTTAAATTTTGAGTGTTACTATTTGCAATTTTATTTCTGGACTGATGTTTTATGCAAGTAAAAAGTAGTTTCCACATCGGATTATTGTTCCTAAAAAGTCTAAAAATTAGTTTCTCTAATCTTCGGATTGTTCTCTAATTTTCCAATACACAGCTATTTGTAGACCCTATGTAGACAAAGCTGGTGTGTTGGTGCCTATTAGCTTCATCTTCAGGTCTAACGTTCTCTCCTAAGAAGGTTATATTCAAGCTTGGCAGAGAAAATATTTGGTGAATGATGTTAGAATCCCATATCGCCAAAATATATGGGCCATAGTCTTCTTGTATTGTCTCAGCCAATCCTAACCACTTAAGCTAACTTTTGGATTGAGTTAGGCCGGAGGTCTATATTATACACATAGTTGGTATAATAGTTAGATTTCGATCGAGAAAATGAATGTTGAGCCTAACTAAGACCTCAGAAGCTAGCTCAAATGGTGAAGATGTCTGAGGCTATATGAGGATACTACAGCTCATGCTTAGCATCGGGTATTCTAACACTACCTCTCCTCTTGCATGCTCAAAGCTGGACATCTCGAACGTGGAGTAACATTACACAGGTGCCCAACATCATGATATGTCTGGCAATGACACCATTACACCAAGTTGCGAAAATGTATCTTGAGTCGAACTCAACCCCAAAAATTAGCTCAAGTGATGAGAACTGGATAGACCTTAAGGAAGACTATGCACTTAAGCGGATATGGGATTCTAACAAATGTCTTTGCTTTGGGTGTAAACTGCAGAAGAGAAGGGGATTATTGGAGTGTTCACTCTTATTAACATAGAGAAGCACAGCTTTCGCATCCTTTGATCTCAACAGTGATGAAGGAGATCATCATATAACAGGAAGAAACAAAAAGCAAATGAAACAAGGGATGTAGAAAAGTCATATAATTGCATGTCCCACAGTTGGATTGCGTCCTACTTTCACATAACTGGCAGGAATACATTTGCAGAACTCAGAAACACCAAATGCATATCAAGCAAAGAAAATTCAAATACTTACAACATAAGTGCCGCAGAAAAATCCGGTTTGTTAAAACTAATCCCTGCGTTGAACTTGGTAAAAGAAGACGAAGCAGTATTGAATCCTATTTCACCACCAAGGGCTAAATCCTTGCTTCCAATAGCAGCAGAGAGCTCCAAGAGAGGGGAGGGATTTAAGCCAATACTGGAGTTGATGGCAGCATGTTGATGAAGGTACTGAACATCAAGCTGAAAATACAAATGTTGATTCCAAAGATTGATAGACTTCACAAACCAAATGAAATACGGTTTTTTTATATCAGCAAAACAAAATGCAGATTAAAATCTAGGAAATTGGAAAAAGACTGTACAACATACAAATAATGGTACCAACATATTTGACTCTCACAAACATGTGAATGAGTCAGGCCCTAAGATATTAACAGGTAGAGCTTGCTCCCCTAATTGAAACAATAGGTTCAACTGCTTTATCCCTGTTCTACTAGATCGGAAAATAGATCCCAATTATAATTTAGAAACTGTGAGATTTTAATAATGTTGCCATTTGCATCATCTGAAAAAGAAAAATGATTGAAATATCAACATTGGAAAACAAATTAATAGAATACTAATCCACGCACGCCTATTCGGATATAAAGTAAAGCCTCTGATACTATATCTTTTTTCAAAGACAACTTGACAAGAACAACTGTCCTTCAAAGTGCGGCATTGAAATGTTTTTCAATTTTGAGTTGGGTGTGAACAAGCGAGTCTAGATTTCATACATTATAAGCTATCCACCAGAAACTACCGAACAATCAGAATAAGAAAATAAAAAGAAGTCCAACATCCATGAAATGTTCAAGTGCATGTGCCTAACACTTTCTATGGCTCATCACACATTGCACACCATGACATTCTGAACATTAAGACGCCCAAGGAAAAGACGATGTTGCGGGGTAAAGATGAACAAGTCATGGATGATAAAACATTAAATTGAACTACATGTTTACTTGCACGCAACGAAGATATCTAAGAATAACACCTAGCGGGCAGTATTCCTAAGTTTAGTTCACCTAACAGCCAAGGAGACATCTCACCAGATATCAGCTAGTTCACCATTAACACCTAATCACTCACCAAACAATTATCTGCCTGTGCCTGTACGACCAGAATGATGTTGCTCGCACCAAGATGCACAAACTAAGTTGGAGTTTACTAGGACGGTAGCCCTATACAAGTCGGAAAGAAATAAACCAGTAGCTGTATGAGCTGTTGTATCAGTTAGGCTGATTATTGCTGCATAATCTGTAACATCAGTAATTATCGCAGTGTCTGACCACCAATACTGCTACTATAAGAGAGGGGGAGAGGGGGAGAGGGGGGGGGGGG
>MCJB01048596.1:46407-56572 GCA_002018475.1 Nicotiana obtusifolia | reverse complement strand
AGAGAGAGAGAGAGAGAAGAGAGAGAAAGTATCATTTGGTCTCCAAGGCTAATAGATAATTTCACAATCTTTTTGCAGTGAAACAAACAGTAATTCTAGCACATCAAATCAGTTGTCATCTGTTTCACCTCTATTGTTTTTCTTTACTTTTTCTAACTCTAACTATGACTCATCACCTATTTCTGATGAGTCAATTCATTGTATTAAATCACAAATGATGGTGACATAAATAAATTACAATCTTCCTGCATCTGCATTCATATAGGTATGCCACTCTTTAGCTTCCATCAATCTGACCATTTATCTATGCAAAAAGGAATTATTTACGTCAAAAGTAAAATGGAAAAAAAAAAAAGGAAACTCTTTATAAAACTTACTACTATTCTGTCGTAATTGGCAATAGTTATTTTGAAAAGCAGCCTTTTTTATCTGCAAAAGCAGCTATTTTTTATTCTATTATTTGTCTCTTTGGCCATAATATCTGTGATATCATGCACACTTATATAATTCTTTGGCTCAAACATGTGTATCAGACACACCATATCGAGAAACAATCAGAAAAAGGTATTCACCTTCAATCATAAAAAATACTTTGTTAGAAAATTTGAAAGAGAGTTAGAATAAGTAACAGAGCAAAGATTCTTTTGACTAGTACAGAATAAACACGAGTATTAACCTTTCCAGACTTGTGATCTGGTATGTTGAAGCCAAGGGACACTTTTGCAGATCGGAAAACTTCATTCAGAGTAACTTTAGTTGAGACCTGCATAAAAGATAACACATAAACTTTAATGAGCAGTCAATGCGTCAAAGGTATAAACAAGAGTACAAAGGGTTAACTATATTTCGTAATCACTGATTAAATTATCAAGAGGACAAACAGTTGTTGATCCTAGAGGCTGGCATTCTGTTCTTACATTGGAATAGGTATCCACTTTGACATCAACAATTGTACTTCCGAGTTTATATTGAGTACTTATATCACCAACAAAAATTTGATCTTTCTTCACACCAGTAGCTGTTATTCCCTAACATAAGAAAACAAGAGAATTTTGGATCAGATTCAGATAGAAGTCTAGAATAAGAAATCATACAAAGAAGAAAGTTTCATACTACATAATAATGATAAAAAGTCCGCAATACCAAACTAAACAACACACCAGCTACCTTTACTGGCAAAGGTTCAAAATTACAACAGATGAAAGCATACCAAGTATGATTGCCAACAAATTAACCCCCATCACTGCCAAACAAATTGCAATCTTATGCAAGTGTATGAAGCATTTCAAAATCAATTTCAAGTGGATAAACATTACCTAATGGAACATCATAATCAAGCAGAATCAAGATGCATTAGCAAATGTAACCTTCTATTTTAGGCAATGAAGCACTTAGATCAAAAAAGTTTCTAATACCCCTTATCCTTGAAAAGTATATAAAAAGTGCAAAGCCCCCAATCATGGACAATCTATAGGCCCAGTTTATCTTTCTACCACAATCAAGGGAAGATAAAGTGCATTCTCTAAAGAACTAAGAACAAAAATGTTTCCATGAACGTCTTTCCACATTTATTTTTCATTCTCAATGGATTTTTTCTTTACTTGCAGACAAATTTATGACAGCCAGGCACTGAAATAACCGTGATGAAAATCTCAGTTCAAAATAACCAAGATATTCCTATAAAACCAGTAGACACATAGAGTACAAGAAACTACAGTACATTAAATCTTTATTCGTGACCCTCGAAAGAGAAAATAGTGGAACATAATCTTCAGAACCAAGTCAAGTTCTTATAAGCCTTGCATGTACTTCACAACCAAGGGTTCACCACAAAGAAAGTAAAACAATCTTTAGAGACATGCACTTGAATGTCAATAAGCCCTCTGACTTCAAGAGCATTTTGATTATGCATTTTTTTTATAAGATAAATAATTTTATTAATAATGGAAGAATCTTCCCTATACAAGCAGCATACTGAAAATAGAGAATCTCCAACATAATATGATTCTCCATAAAAGCCACCCAATCTCCTATACGAACTGGAACCTCATGTGTACACCAAAAAGAAACAAGAAATGAGAGGTTATTCCTTAAATGTACATAATCATTCTCTATAAAATCAAAGCTCTCCTTTTTCTTTCTTTCCACCAGACCCACATAAGTGCTAGTAGGGCAACACCTTATGCTTTATGACTTCTCTTCCTTCTTCCAGATCTCCCGTTGGGGAGTGCCTCTTTCGACGTGCCTGCCATTGCTCATGCTGCCCGAACCATCTCAAAATCTCACACCATCTGTTAGCGAATTGCCTCCGAGAATTGTAGGAAGAGAGAGTTTACATCTTCACCTTTACATTTGAGCATGAAGCACTAGTTAACATATGTAATCTGGTTTCCCCCTCAAATTCTCAACAGTCAAAGTTATCTCATGGTTGCCAACCAAGTAAAAAATTGCATGTTTCTTGGTACCGGGAATACAAACCATTAAGTGCAGAAAATCCGATTGTTCTCTCGCTAAGAGCTTTTCATAATATGACTTTATCGAAAATGATTCTTCTCCTCTCATCCATATCCATGAGTGTCGATTAGCAAGTGATATAAATTTCTTGTATGACATTTGAACAAGGCTTTGGAATTTTGTTACTTCCCACTCTTGAAGGTTCCTTTTGACCCTAAAATCCCAATGAAGTTTTCCCAACTTTCATAAATATTCCTCCAAGGTCTGCATCCAAAAGAAAGTGTGATATTTTTAATCCTCCATCCCCTTCAATAATTCCATATCTTTTCGCTATCACCTCCCTCCGTAGAGCATGCTCCTCGCCAAATTTCCATAACCATTTCTCCAACAAAGACTTGTCGAAAACCTAGAAATCTCTCACACAAAGACCCCTTTCCCCCCTTTTTTGGAGACTTAATGTCCTCTAAGCAGACTAACTGAGCTTCCTAGCATTATTTGCTAAATCCTATAAGAAATTCCTTTGGAGCCATTCAACCTAACAAGTGACCCTCGGTGATGCATAAAGCAATGATATAAAGTATGTACGGATTACAAAGTGCTTCTAATTAACACTGCCTTCCCCTTATGAGAGATATCTCTTTGCTATCCTACTAGCTCTTCTACTTGTGACGTGGTGTCATGCTACTTGGTCCTTATTGAAAACGCCCAAGGGTAAGTTGAGATAAGTAGCTTAACTCTCCCTACTTCCTCTAGGATCGACCACTTGCCACCAAAGGCGCGAGGATTTGTCTTACTTCCACAAACTCATTCTGAGAGGTAGACACTACCTCGTCCAACGCCTTCTTTAGTCAACTAGAAAGCACCTTAGGCATTATTTTGTAAATCCTCTCGAGCCAAGAGTCTTTTGGAAAGAGCCTCTCTACCTCCCCAGGGTAGGGATAAGGTCTGTGTACCCATTACCCTCCCAAGACCCCACTTGTGGGATTCCACCGGTTGTTGCTGTTGTTGCATTATCTTGTAAATGTTTCCCCCTGGACTTACAGGCCTGTAGTCCTTGAGATTGGTTGCTCCCTCCTTTTTTTAGTATGATGGCTATGAAGGATGCATTAATGTTTCTTTCAAGCTTTCTCGTAAAATGCAGCAATGATCTCCATGAACTCTCCTTCAATCTTACTCCAATACTTTGGAAAAAGCTAAGGTGAATAATTCGGTCTCAAGGCCTTATTGCATGTACACCTCTGCGTCGTCTTCCTCACCTTATCTTCCATAATCGCTCCTACTTATTTCTCCTATTTGATTGAACGCTAGCCAGCTCCAACTAACCTCTTCTTTATCTCGACATTCATAAAATCTCGCTATTTCCCCTTCCCTCATATCCCCCCTCACCTATGGTCCTAATTCCATTATGACTAGACTTCAATTATTAAATTGAAAATGAACTAATTAGTACTGCGTCAGTAGTCAGCCGTATGTGGAATAGAAAATCCCTTACCTGATAATTTAGGCTATATGGAATACTACAAAATATCCAAAACAACACTGCCTGAATATAAAAGTTTATGCCTTACCAAAATTTAACAGAAAATTGTTTCTGTTATATATACACTAGCATCCATTCTTAGACGGCGTATAATATGTTAATTTAGCCCTCTAGGATGGTTTACGAATATACCCCTATTACTAGGCACATGAAAGTGTGACCGAGTAGTATTATGTTACTTCTAAACTCTCTTTGTTTTTTATAATTTCAAACTCACTAATGAAAGTCGGTTAACAGTTACATGAACAAGTTGCATTGTTACATGCTTGCTAAAGGCGCGCTTAAAACCTGAAGCTAAGTGATGCTCGGGCTAGGTACCTCACCTTGCTTATGGCACTTTACTACAGGCATCAATGTTAACTCACGTCTCTCACACCATTAACTAGACAATCGATATAGTTGACAAAGTAATATATTAGGAATAACAAATTAGAATCTACTACAACAACAACCTAGTGTAATCCCACAAGTGGGATCTGGGGAGAGTAGAGTGGACGCAGACCTTACCCCTGCCTTTAAGAAGGCAATAGCAAATTAGAATCTAATATAAGAAAATTAATTAGTAAAAACTTAAAAAAGTGCATCTTTGCATCTATTCAGTGTTGCCAAAGGCACGCTTAAAGCGTGCTTAAGCCCTGAGCGAGATTCAAACATGTTGAGTGTTTCGTCTCATTTAGCGAGCAATTCAATATCGTCATCAAGGCTCTAAGGCATCTTTTCCTTGCCAATGAGCGTAATCTTGAAGAGGTGAATCTAAACAATTGATAGTTCATTTTGTCGTAATATTTTTTCAATTTCTTTGTCCATTTATTTGTTATTCATGCTTATAATTTATTAATTTTGGACTACAGATACATATTTGTATTTTTCTCCATTTGTGCATTTCTTCATGAAAATCACGTATTATTTGTGCTTTGCATTTAAAGGCCCAACGGACCTTAGAGCTTTTTTGCGCTTTTCACCTTTGATAACATTAACACCTAAATTAGAAATTTAAAATGGTTTTGAACTTCAATCACAAGATCCTTTACTTCATATGTTTTGTTTTGTAATAGTTTTTCCAATGCCTATGTCCAAATAAATATTGTTTATATCTACCTAATCCAATATCATAATTTGTGTTTATAGTTATTTTTCTCGCATTCCAAACATTAAGTTTTATTTTCTTCATTAGTGCCTTATTCGTTATAGCTCACGCATTAATTGCACCTTGCGCTTAAAGCCCCAACAGACCTTGGGATTTTTCTACCTTTTCACCTCTGACAATTCTAAGATAAAGGACAGACATCGGACTCTCAAACTTGAAGCCGCATTATAACAAATTTCAGAGCAAATGGATGATTATGTAAATGGAGTATATATTTATCCCACATTGAATAAATAAACTACAGCATAAAAGAGATAATGACATAATGTGTGCAAGTGGAAAAGTTTAACAGCCTTCTGAAGCCCAATAGAAGATTTGACAGGTTTAAGTAAACTAAATAAAAGAGTAAATGATAGAATAAGCTAGTACCACCCCGCTGGAGCTCGGAATAGAGAAGGAGAACTTCTGATCATAGTTGTAGTCTTTGGTCAATAAATCTGCAAGAATGTGAGCAATATACAGCCCATTAGAAGAGTTTCCGATTAACAAGAAATGCTTCCCCTTCCAGAGAAGATATTTAAGAGATGGATAGTGTTGTTCAAAATATTAAATGACTAAATCTTTAGATTAGTTTTGACATGATGATTACTATAAAGAATCTATTCAAAGAACTTCGATGATAACCAAAGAATTCAAGACTCAAAACTATACACTTCACCTTGTTACAACGATTTAAATGGAAGAAATCAGTATGAAACAAACAGGTTTCTATATAAGCAAACTGCTTAGATTTGAGCTTAACTTGTCCTGCTGCAATCTCTGCACAGCTTCACAATGACCTAAAGTTAGCTCACACTTGGTCGGACTTACTCTCTTATTCAAGGCTTGAAATAACCTATTTCAGCAAGTTCAGGAGGCGTGTTTGGACAAACTCAGCTTGACTAAGACCTAAAAAGTGTCATTTTTAAATGTTGAAACTCTATCTTTTTGTGACTTTCTCTGCCCATAATCAAGAACCTATTCCACATATTGTTCAGAGGGCTGATCAAGTGCAGTCTGTACTTTGTATTGGGCATAAAGTCTTCTCTTTTTTCTTTTTCTTTTTCCTTTTTACTTCTTTTGGTAGGTGGGGGTGTTTATTGATGGCTGTTAAAAGCTTATGAGATATTCTGCATTACATAAACTTACTATACCCTTGAATAAATAGAGTGTTAATATATGTGCTACAGGTGACATGTACATAAATTAATAGGGGAGGAAACATGTAACTACTTCGAATAGGCGAAGGTGTAGAGTTGATTAATAGAAGCACCTATACATGGTTGTGAATTGTCTCAATAATGTTACTGGTACACGCTTGTAAATACTCCTCTAAATGTGAAGCTCCAAATTAGATGGTACCCTCAGAATCAAATGTAGAAAACATCTCCTTAGTAATAGGTCAATTCAAGGGTGGCAGGGTAACTAGTTTGTCCTGGCTGACTATTTAAGAGTTCTGACTACCTAAACAGCGTGGGAGGGAATATTTGCTTGGTTCCCAATCCAACTGGCTATCAGATCAAGCTTAATAAATATAACTATTGGGTAGCACCACTAGGGCTGTCAAATTTGACCCAAGCTGAAATGACCCGCCCAACCCGCCCAAGGTTGGGCTGGTTATTGACTCGTTCATTTATTGAACTAAGCCCATCTCGACCCAACACATCACAATCCATTTAAAATTGGGCTGCTTTTTTTAGCCCAAATTGATTCATGAGTAACTTTGCCAAAATATTTTTAAAATATTTTTTTTGTTATATATGACCATAATAAAAGGAAAAAAATACTTATTTAGTAATTATACGATTCATAATAAAGCAACACATATTATGTAAAGCTTGATACGAGTTGGGCGGGTTGGGGCTATGACCCAAATTTTAGCCCAGCTTGACCCAGTCCATCTTAGCCCAAGTAACTTTTGGGCGGGTCAATATTCGCTCAACCCTTTTGACTCGCCCAAAATTGGCTCAACCTGCCCATTTGACATCCCTAAGCACCACTCATATGCAGGATGTTTTGTGCACCGAGCTGCGTAGCACCACTAATATTTTTTTTTCTTTTTTTTCATTCATAACAAGTATCAAAAGCAACCGTACTCATTAAATGAGGGTGAATCATTACCTCTTGCCCGCCTCCCAATCTCTGAAAATGGTGCCGGGCTCTGGTCCATCTCTTGTTCAAGTGAAAAGGACTCTAATCAATATCAATAAACAATTAGCATACAATTGGTTATCCCCACATGATCCAGAGCTGCATTGCTAGTTAAGTGAAGGAGGTAATGAAAGAACACGGAGGAAATACAGATGGTCACCCATTATTCATAAACTCTAACCAGAACCAAGCAACATGGCATTCTGTATTCACAGTTGACAGGTTAAGCATTTCAACAGGCCAAATTAATTTGTTTTTCTGTTTTCGTATCTCTATACTATGTTCTTTTCTTCACTAGCCCTATGCCATTGCCTCGCTCACAAACAGAACATAACGAAAAAGAATACATATCTACCAAAATTAATCATATCCAAAAGAACACTTAATGAATTTACTCTGTTCCAATTGCAATATCATATAACAAATTTACACTAAGTATTGCTAACAACTTGTGGACTGGCATGCAAAATAGAGTTTTGATCTCATAACTTGAAAATATGTGTGATAACTACCTCGTCGATTTTTTCTGACTGTAATGTACAAGCCAACTTTCACACACCTCAACTATTTCACTAAGTACCTGCTACCTGCTACCTCCCACCAGCACGGTTACCGAGTAGCTCTACCAACCAAGGCTGGGATAGATAGGAGAAATCACCTAGTATTTTTGCCTCCATTGGGATTTGAACCTAAGACCTCATAGTTCTCTTCCTACTTCGTTGACCACTAGGCCACACCTTGGGTGCACCTTATCGTTTTTGATTTGGTAAATTCTTAGTATATTTCCCCATGATTACTATGAGCCAATTACATTTCTTCGACTATATAAGCCATCCGGTTAATGGACAAATATTACCCCCAAACTCCATACTGAATTTTTTTACTTTTCCATAAATACACTGAAATCATCAACGAAACCGAGAACAAGATTGTCTTTTTAAACCCCATTTGGTTCATATTACTAACAGTGAGATATCAAAAACACAAATCTTTTAAAATATTCAATAATTTGACTATAAATAAAAGTATCAAAAACAGTACTAATATCTAATATTAGAAGAATCAATGCAACCAATGATCAACCAACACCACCAAAAATAAAACCCCAAAACCCCCTCCCCGCAGTAAACAGCTATAAGGAAATAGTAGATGTATAAATCACATGAATATTTAAGATTATAAATCTGCTAAACATATTGCATCATTATAATAAGTATCAAAGAGAAAACTAAAGCTTTGAAACTAAAACGATACACACACACACACACTGACCTTGGTTCTGGAGAGAGACCAGGAAATCGGCGTCGAGATTTGGGTGCAAAGAAAATAACTGAACCTTAGCTTAAACCTCTTTAAACTCTCTCTCTCTCTCTCTCTCTCCTACTTCACTGAGGGGTAGATTTGTCATTGCCAATGCCATTTCTTCATGTTGTACCATGTAAGTATTCGGCTTGGGCTTGGCTTGGGCTTGGTCTTGGGCTTGGTCTTGGGCTTTGGGCTTGGGCTTGGGCTTGGGCTTGAATGAGCTCAAAAGCCCTTTTGTGACCAGCTCACTCTCAGGTTGGCCCAATATATATTTTCTAAACTTTTACATGTCTTGTTAAGTTGGGACTTTTACACAAATAGCCGGCTAATTCATTGTTTACTGTTTCTATCCAGTATATATAGATTATACAATAATTATATATAATTATATACAAATATACATGAATTACAAATATATTATACATTCGCCAACTATTTTTAATTTAAGTGGTTGAGTGTGCGGTTATTTAAGTTAATCCTTCTATCAAGGTCTTCGCACAAAATATTATACTTTAATATTATGAGTGCAGAATTTAATATTTATTAATATTTTAGAAATTTTACATATACATATATATTGTGTGGAACATATCGGGTTCAATTGAATCTATAATCAATATTCCGGCTACTGGGTTCCTTCTTTTAGCATCTACACCTTCTAAAAGCAGTTTATCCATCTCATTCGCATGAAACATATATACATATTTTTTAAGATAAGTATTTAATGAGGTATTTTCCAAGTTAAAGGTTAATTTAAACAACATTCCATACAAATAGGGATTTGGAATATTTATATCCAATGAAGGTCTTTTTGATTTGTAATATATTTGTTTAGAATGATTTGTTTAAAATTTATGAGCTATTTGAAAGATATTGTCAAATTTTTCTATAACAGTCATGTTCTACAATAACGTATCATTATAATGGCCAAATATTTTTTGAAACCAATTTTTTATGTAATTTATGATCTCTGTAGCAATATTTTACTATAACAATTAAAAATATATACTTCATTCGGAACCAATAAAGTTGTTACCGAAAAGTCTGACGTTCACTTTCACTTTAGTACAATTTAAATTTATTAATCAATCTATAAGATAAGTTAAAAAAGGGTTCAATATATTCGTTAAAACACATTAGTGATGGATCCCCCTCATGATCAAGTGGAAGTATCAATATAATTATTGTACGTATTTCTTAAGGTTTAATTTCGAGAAAATAATACGCTGCAATTTAGACCAAATAAAACTCACGTTTGATAAATGAAAGGGTTTTTTTTTTTACCAATAAGAATATTTTTATTAGAAATTAAGCAACATTTATAGTTATTACAGATCAAGACTGTTCAAGCGTTCAAATCTTCATAACAATCCTTATTGAAAGTTGATAAAGCAAAGGGAGGGGGAGATAAGTAATATAAGGGATGATATGGTTGTCGTCCATCTGAGGGTGTGAGGTTCATCCCATGCTTAGCTAAGGCATCTGCTACAGCATTAGCTTCTCGATATATATATATATATATATATATATATATATATATATATATATATATATATATATATATATATATATATATATATATATAAAAA